>JAFVLL020014269.1:0-27925 GCA_021397915.2 Tor tambroides | reverse complement strand
GGCTTCCAAAAGAGGACACAACTAGAAATCAGTGGTTAAGTTGTATTTACAACACTGTTCCAGAGCAGTACAACGCAAATATTAGAGTGTGTGCAACACATTTTACGGAGGACTATTTCCTGAACTTGGAATCTACAATGTTGGCTCGCACAAAGGCTGTGTCTATAAAGTGGGGCAATTCCAACTTTGCAAAGACAGTCTGGCACTTCTGACTCACAGTCTGTAAGTACATTTCTGCCACTGACGATTCAAACGCGAGTTTTGAGCAGTGTAGAGTAGTGCTTGTTGTTTGTGTTTCTACGATCACAAATGCAGACATGGTAATATTGACGCGGTGCGATGCAACGCGACGCGTAAAAAGACCGTATAAGTTGTTATAATCAGTAATTATGTCCCCACTGGATGCAACAAATGCCTCGTTTGTAATGGGTTTTATTGTTTTTGTGTGGTCGAGCCGTGAAACGCCATCACAATATGGTGAGGGGCGTAACATTTCCGTCTCACCCTTGAGGTATTCGGCCAATCACAATGCACTGGATAGCTGGCCAATCAGAGCACACCTTGCTTCTCAGAACGATGAGCTTTGTAAAAATCGACACGTTTCAGAAAGGCGGGGCTTAGAGGAGCAACAATAATGTACAGTATGGAAAATAATGTGTTTTTTTTTTTTACTTTAAACCACATAAACACATTGCATTACACCAAATACACAAAATAATGTTCTTTTTAGCAACAACATATGACCCCTTTAATAGAGTTATTAATAGTAAGAAAAAAATACAAGTCTATTCTATGTTCGTCTGCCACAATAATATAATTTACATTATCTTGTTTTTTGGTCATCATCTCAGCAAATATTGATAATCTGAAAAGATGAATGAGTTGACATTCATCTAATTAATCTGCATATCATGCAGTTAATTTAATTAAATTAGATATTTAATCACCCATCTTTACTTTTTAGAATTCCCCCTCATGGAAATGCACTTCTTCAGTGTTTAAAAAAAAAAAAAAAAAATCAATTATCTTATATTTTTCTTTTCATTGTCTGTTTTCTCTAGGTTGTATATCAGTATAGTATACACGGTTTTCACTGTGTTCAGCTGTGGTTAGTTAAATGGGTGACTTGTCAGACTTCCAAAAATGGCAAATCATGGAGCATCTGTAACCTTAATTGTTTGGAGTTTTAAAAACAACAATCCTTATGATTATGACTGTGTACACAAAGCATAGCAAGGCTTCATCAGCGAAGATGAAAGTATTCAAAAACCAAAAGTGAATGATAGGGACCGTCAAACACTAGAAGACTATTTTCATGACAGTTAAGCACATTTGGCCCCAAATGTCATAAAAAATTGCATTACAATATGCATTATTTAAAAAAAGAAAAGAAAAAAGATTTACTATTATGTCTTGAATGCTAACATATATATACATATGCAGTTAATTTCATTGAATGATTAATCAATCTCCTCTTTTCAGCCTTCACTGTCATGGAAATGCTCCTCTTCAGCCTTCCTGTCCTGACCCTAACAAGGTGAACTTCACGCCTCACGGTGGCTCCGCCTTCTGTCCTGTCAGTCTCCTCAAGCCCCTCCTCCCTTCTATGGACCTGTTATTTCGTGGCCTGTCTGTTTCACCTGTCACTGGCTGTTCGGCTCAAAGTGCTGCCCCCTGCCAGACTCCAGGACATGCTGTGGGTGGATATTTGAGCAGCACCCTCCCAGACCCTACCACCAGCTCTCTGTGAATGGAGGATTTCATGATGAGGCAAGAAAAACTAAAGCTTGTTGTGCCATCAGCGACTCAAAGAGAAGAAACTGCTCATGCCATCCACTCAGTAACTGATTTGTTTTGATTGGCACAGAGAGGGGGAAAAAATCATGATGGAAGAACAAAATGGAGAACTTTTCTTCATCTAAAACTATGGTGGACTCTCTCCGATGTTCTCTCGTGACCTTTTGACCTCAGGACACTCTACTTGGCACTTGTGATCATTTCGTTTCACATTATAGCATTTACCTATTGCTATAATTTCTATAAAACAATACTGATGTCTATTCATCATCTGTGTAAGACTAGATTTTTAGCTCTGTCAGAAGAGATCAGATTTGTCTATCAGACATACTATAAACATGTGTTATAAGCCTGACCCACTCTGTGAAGATTTTCCAGAGCTGTGGGCCAGAAACATCAGTTTCTTAATTCAGTATTTACAGACACAGGTCTTTACTGCATGCTGGACTTTTTTACCAACACAAACGAGGCAGTCTCTCATCAGCTGGTGTTTTTGAAGGCTGGGACTGTTTTGAATACTCTCAGCATGTCTGTTTAGTAGTTCAGAATATATACATTTAGACATTAATAAGCACAGCTCTGAAATGTAGGTGTTTAATGAATGTTACCAAATGTTCAGTGAAGAGCTGTTATCCATAAAGTAATCTTACAAAGCTTGTCAAAAAAATGTCCCGTCATATTTCACCACCAGTCAGAAAAAGGAAAAAAAAAATCAATTTGTGTTAAGATTTTTTTTTTTTATCATGTCGTAATTGTAGGACCAGTAAACAACATGTTTTGTTATTGTATTAAAGTTAAAAAATAAATAAATATGTGTATATGTATGTATAAAATTGGTTCTAATATAGACTTTTTCTATTTTATCTTTTGAGTTTGGATTGAAATATGATGGGGATATTTTCTTAACAGATTCTGTGAGATTCACCGATCCAGAGAAACTGTGTTTACAGTTCTAATGTAATAAGGGAAAGGCAGAGGCCATTATTGCTTGTTTATTCTTTGGTCTTCATGTATTGCGGGCCACTGACACTTAAATTGGATGTAAGACAAGAATACCGACGGGACCCCATTAAGGGTTTATTTTGCTACGCACTTGATAAGTGCGCTGTAGGTTTTACTGAATTTCACTTCAGACTTGACTACTAATCTTACCCACAGTGGTCATATTGTTCAGTTCATTTGAGCACCAAGCTGGTTCTAGAAACACTTTACATAAGACACAAGGCAGTTTGCTGCATTCAGGTACAGTATGTGCATATCATAAAGAAGGAGACTTCCAGCAAATTATTGTTTGCTGACATTTAAAGCACTGTTATTATCCCATATATTTGCATGGATTGTGTCTCAGTCTTGGCATCATTCATACAGTTTTTTACATTCTCACTTGTTACCTTGTTCTGTAAGGGTGCTGTTTTATTGACATTGTTCTCAGATCGTTTTTCTTCAGTACAGTTATTGTACACCAAACCTGTTTTGTCCTATATATTGTAAATTTATGTTACTCAATTTTGGCTGCCATAAATGAGAAGTGCAGAGAAATAAGAGTGTGGTGGTTGTTCTGTATATCAGCTTAATAATTTGCAGTCTTGAGCTTAAGATTCACATCTATCTATCTATCTATCTATCTATACATACATATTACACTGTAATGTACATTTATATATGCCCATTTCAACTGAACACTTGGAATTGGAGTTCTGTATGATTTCATATTTGCATGAATGAGACGTACACGTGATGCTTGCGGTGGTACTCTATGCCCCGCCCTCTTAACGATTCCAGCCCTGTGATTGGCTGCATATCGTCAGCTTTTGCTTATTTGGACCAATCCAAGTAATACACATACCGCTACGTAAAAATCCTATCTGCTTATTTTCAAGAAAGGACCCACAGATTTGTTTACAGGGACTTGTATCTACTACCCAAATAAAGTTGAAGCCGCGTACTGTCAGTAATGTACAAAAACATAGACTGAGCCGAAAAACCTGTGCTGGGAGGGAAGTCAACGCGTTTCAGCAAATAACGACATGTTCCTGGCGTAATACTGTATTTTAATTCTTGAATCTTGAATCTTGAAGTTACAGGCATATCAGCAGAGTACCTGGACTTCTTCGGGTCCTTCTCCTCTAGTGTAATTTGACGCGTCAAATGAAAACATTTATTAGAGGCTGCCCCAGCAGTAGTTATCATCTACTAATACTAAATGTCAAAAACAAATCGTTAACTCAGCATCTCGAGTAACGTTACGGAATTACTTAAACCTTTGAGGCTTCCTCCCAATATCTGGAAACAAAAGCCGCATTTTTTATTTATTTATTTATTTATTTTTTTACCTGTATTCATTTACACGTTATTTCAGGATGCGGCTATTTGGACACAGCTAGCGCGCGGTTCATTTACATTACTGATTTGTAAAGAAAATAAAACACAAGCGTAACATAATAAGAGCGAAAGTTTAAAAACATTGTAACTGCAAGTCGCTTTCAGACTATAACGTTAACTTGGATGTAATATCAGAGGAAGGAGAGACTCATCATCACAACAGGGAAGAGGGGGTATCTAGAGCCGCGTCATCATTTCCGGGCTACCGATCGCCGGTAGAGTGGATCGGGACGCAGGAGCGCGGGGTACGGGGAGCGGAGCGGTGTCCGTGTCCATACCGAGACTGCTGGACGATAGCATGGCCTCCGGGAAGGCAGCGAGCAAACCGTCTCTCTGGCAGAACGAAAGGCTCCGGTTTATCGTCTGTTTCTGCGGGGTGTTCGTGTGTTACTTTTACTATGGGATACTGCAGGAGACAATGTGAGTACAAGAAGAGCATTGCATTTGAACAGCGTACTCAGCTTTCTATCTAGACCTAGATTCATTTAACAAGATATTGTTTTTCTGTATTTCTTTTTCATTCATTTGATTACTCCTGAGTTAATTAAGTTAAATTACTTTTCAGTTGCTATTATTGGACTGAATTACTTTCCGCCCGTGTGATTGCAATAGTAAGTGGAGAGAGAGGAAACGTCCCTTTAGCTATTTCAGCTTGACACTCTCTGCATTCTGAAGTAAAGAATTGCAGCCTGACAGCTCACTTGTCAATCTCTTTCATAGAAACAGCTATGACTTATCACACATTGTTGTTTTATTGTTCTCTGTATATGGCAAGCTGCTTTAGCATATGTTAATTTAAACCAGTGGTTCAACCTTTTTGACTTTAAGGCCCCTTTTTGTCCTATCTAAGCTGATATGATTCTACTGTAATAAAAAAAAAATCAAGAATACATTATCAGTGTAATGTTTTGCATCTTTATTTTAGAATTTTAAGATTATATTAATATAACCAAATTTTTAAAAAATCAAGACATATTTGGGCCCCCTGGAAGTTTACTGAGGCCCTCTAGTTGAAAACCACTGCTTTAAACTGACTAGTATCTGCTAGCATCATATAAGGTTATACAGTATTAGTGTTATGTAAATTATCTAGGAGTCTCTATAGCATTTTTGTTAGTAACTCTTCATTCGATACAAGTCAGAAGTTCCCCAAATAATTCAACTAGTATGTTCTCCAGCTGTTGCTGGAACCTTTACTTAAATATTATTTATTAGTTACTAGTGCTTACCTATTTACGCTGCTGTATCGATCCCAGTTGTTGTGTAGCTTTTTTGTTTGTATTATGTGAGACTTCATTATAGTTCAATTTAATCTTAATAATAAGGATCTAGAATTACACAGTAGTGTTTAGTGTGTAAAAAGGGTGTTGTTTTACCATTGAGAAATTTTAATCAAAATATGTTGTAGCTTTTTCATGAAGACCCTAAACTAAAGAATCATACCAACTTGTGGAAAATGGGCATCTGACGTCCCTTTTAACCATTTCACCTCTACATACTCTGTTTTGAAGCCCCTCAGATGAGTTGACCTTTCAGCATGCTGAAGAATATTTTTCTCAAGCGCTAAAATTAGTCGCTGCTGTAAACAACAATTTCTTCCTCAGCCACTGTTGGTTATTTTTACCTCCAGTGATTATTAAAGTCTCCTTGTTCCACACAGCTGTTCCCTTCAATCCCATAATTCAATGCCTCTGTCTTCTGTTTCATCCAGCACGCGAGGAGACTACAGTCAAGCAGGGAAGAAGGAAAAGTTTCGTTACGCTACCACGCTAGTCTTCATCCAGTGTATCATCAACGCTGCTTTCGCCAGACTCTGTGAGTCAAACAGATGTTCTGATTGCATGTGTGGAGATCATTTGTGTCCTCGTGAATGGTTACAGCACCACTTTTTGCATGTAAATGTTTCTGCAGGTGTTTAAAATCTGAATTGTAATTTTAGCATGCTCTCTATTTTGTATTTGTAGTAATTCAGTTTTTTGAGGGCTCAAAGCAGGACCACACGAGAAGCTGGCTGTATGGCATGTGCTCTCTGTCTTACCTGGGCGCCATGGTGTCCAGTAACTCGGCCCTGCAGTATGTCAACTACCCCACACAGGTCTGCACTGTTCCCCTACTTGTGTATCTCTGTTTCTCTTCCTCACAACATCACACTCATGGGTCTTTGTTCTTTCTAGGTGTTGGGAAAATCCTGTAAACCAATTCCAGGTGAGCATCTTTATCTGATTTAATCACAGCTCTTGGGTTTCAGGAAAGAATGTAGAACATGCTGGGCTTGTTTTACTGTAGTTCACATTCAAAACACACATGGCTTTAGGGATTTACAGTTTCAGTTGTACACACACTACCATACAGAAGTTTAAGGTCAGCAGCAAAGATGCATTAATTCAGTTCAGGTCAATTCAAGTTTATTTGTATAGCGCTTTTCACGATACAAATCGTTGCAGAGCAGCTTTACAGAAAATTTTAAGTTTCTACATTATATTTAGGAGTAAGTTATTAGTGGTATACAGAAAATCATGCTGTTAGTTAAATTGCATGTAATCAAACAGACAGTGAACACTATTAACTGCAGGGATTATAGGTTGCGATTAAACTTAAATTTTAAGTGATTAAACTTATAGCAAAATTTGGTAGTAGTTTTGTATGTTGTACCAGGTTTAGCATAATCTGAGGTCCTCTGGGGGGCTGGTATCATGTCATCTAAGGTGTTCAGTCATCTCAGACCTTTGTAAGGGTCGGATCAGGTTTGAAACTTGTGTGATTACTAGTCTCCTCGGGATGCGAGTCCCATGGCAGAAACAGAGAAGCAAACAGAGACAAAATTAGCGTAGCTGCTGTTCCAGACAAAAAACGATGTGTTCAACCCAAGCAAAAGAATGATAATGTGCATTTCATCAGATGTAGCTGACGTACAAGGTTATGAGATACATTATGTGAATGCTTGGCTAAAGAGATGTGTCTTTAATCTACATTTAAACAGAGAGAGTGTGTCTGAACCCCGAACGTTATCAGGAAGGCTATTCCAGAGTTTGGGAGCCAAATGTGAAAAAGCTCTACCTCCTTTAGTGGACTTTGCTATTCTAGGTACTACCAACAGTCCAGAGTTTTGCGACCTTAGGGAGCGGGTTGGATTGTAGCGTGGTAGAAGACTAGTTAGGTACTCAGGAGCTAAACCATTTAGGGCCTTATAAGTAGAAGTATTTTGTAATTGATGCGAGACTTAATAAGTAGCCAGTGCAGAGACTGTAAAATTGGGGTAATATGATCATATTTTCTTGACCTGGTAAGGACTCTAGCAGCTGCATTTTGGACTATCTGTAGCTTGTTTATTGAAGAGGCAGGACAACCAGCAAGCAGTGCATTACAATAGTCCAGTCTAGAGGTCATGAATGCATGAATTAGCTTTTCTGCATCAGAAACAGATAACATGTTCTGTAGCTTGCCAATGTTTCTAAGATGAAAGAATGCTGTTTTTGTAACAAGTTGCTGTCTAATATAACACCCAAATTTTTGACTGAAGAGGAAGTAACAGTACATCCATTATTATGATACATCCATTATGATTAAACTGATCATAAATGACAATAAAGACATTTATATTCATACAAAATGTATTTTTCATTTATGCTGTTCTTTTCAACTTTCTATTTATCATAGAATCTACAAAACCTGCATCATAGTTTTCACAAAAATAAGTAGTTTTCAACACTGATAATAGCAGAATGATTTTTGAAAATAAATTCAGTTTTGCCATCACAGGAATATATTTAAAATATATTCAAATAGAGAATAGTATTTATTTATTTTTTTGATTTAAAAAAGCCACTGTGTTTTTGATCAAATAAATGCAACCTTGGTAAACTTAAGAAACTTCTTAAAAAATTTAAATAAAATAAAATAAATCTGACCCCAAATGTTTGAAGGGTAGTTTACAAAAGACTGAACATTTTTGGACCGTTATTAAGTATTATTTGGACATTTACATAACACTAAATAATAGAAGAGTAATTACAATAAATAAAAATATCCATCCAGATGACCTTAAAGGTGTCACAAACATGCTTTCTAGAAAAATGCAGTAAATAATATAAAATTAATAAAAAAAAAATCACATAAAATAATTTTAACACAAAAAGTCTGTAGTTAATAGAAAAAAATCCAGTTGTTTACAAGTCATTATTAAAAAAATCTTAAGAAAAAGAAGTTCCAAAAATGGTTTAGCACCATTAGTGTCCAAATACTTTTTTGGCCACTGTAGTTTTTATTCATATCTCATCTGGATGTATTTTTGTTTAGACTACAAAATTTATGCTTGCCTCACTTGTTCAATGACTAACACTGAGCATATATTCCCATATGGCCATATTTTTTGGCTTTTGTTTGTTGGCCATATGGCAAACTCTTGTCTTTGATCTTGCACATGCTTTTTAACCACCCAACAGAAACGTCTGCAGATTGATGGTGTTGGTCACATCTTCTCATTGTGCTTTTGTTCCCTTGGTTCCACAGTCATGATTCTAGGTGTCACAATCCTAAGGAAGAAATATCCAATGGCAAAATATCTGTGTGTGTTTCTAATCGTCACTGGGGTCGCTCTCTTCCTCTACAAACCCAACAAAGGCTCCAGCACATCAGATGAACACACATTTGGCTTTGGAGAGATGCTGCTGGTTGGTCTCTCTTTGAATCTATTCCATTCTCTCCCGTATATACAGTAGCATTTCTTGTTCTCTGGTTAAAGCTGATCTGATGTGTGTTTTTGATCATAGCTGCTGTCTCTGACTCTGGATGGGCTAACAGGTGTATCTCAGGACCACATGAGCGCACGGTACCAGACGGGAGCAAATCACATGATGCTGAATGTCAACATGTGGTCCACACTGGTCCTAGGAATAAGTAAGTTATTAAAAAGAGAGGTGTATTAAACTATAGGAACTGAAAGTACTGGTTATTAAAGATAAAAGAGTAAATGTTGAATTGTAAGAACAGAGGACATATTGATTTTATTAACCCTTCTATCTGGGCGATATATTTGAAAATTCACTTTTTTTTCATGACTTCTGCGTATGAGATTAAGACAGATATTTTACAGTGTGTCTGATTTTAAACTCAGTATTAAAAAAATTCTTGAGTTTATTTCTGTGAATGACTGAGTGTTCATGGAAGTTATTAAAGTGTTTTAGTTAGTCATACCCTATACTTTAAAAGATTTAGCCCAGTAAGACTTAAAAAAAAATGTAAATGAATAGTTTTATTTAGCAAGGATGCATTAAATTGATCAAAAGTGACTAATGTTATTATGTTACGAAATATTAATATTTCAAATAAATGCTGTTCTTTTGAACTTTCTATTAATCTTAATACTAAAAACACTAAAAACCCTTAAAAAATATATTATGCAACACAACTGTCTTCATTCATTTTCTTATCATTAATAATAAAAAGACATGTTTGTTGAGCATGAAATTAACATTGATTTCTGTAGGATCATGTGACACTGAAGACTGGAGTAGTGGCTGGTGAAAAGTCAGTTTTGCCATCTCAGGAATAAATTACACATTAAAATATATCACAGTAGAAAACAGTTATTTTAAGTTGTCATAATATATATATTTTTTAACTGTATTTATGATCGTATAAAACCATCCTGGGTGACCACAAGACTTATTTCAAAAATCTTACCCATTCCAAACTTTTGAACAGTAGTGTGTCTGAGCAAAGTTTGCTGTTTATTACTTTTTTGTCATGTTGGTGCATATAATGAGAAAGCTTAAATATAATTTTGGTGTTCATGTAGTGGAAATCATTGTTGAAAACATGCCATGATTATTTTTGACTGTATTTTTGTTCTATTTTACGTTTAGCCTTAAACATTTATAATATGCTTGGCAAAAATGACTGTTCGGTTGAAATCATGTTGCCTCAGTCATCCTCTTAATCCATTTCAGAGGATGACTTGATACATATTTAGATATCGTTTAAGTACCCTGTATTATTTCCTCCTAGTTTTTATACTACATGGTTGTCCTCATGGTTTTTAAATAATATTTCCATGATTGTCAGTGTATTGTCCTCCAGCAGGGGGAGCTCTGACTCTATGGTTAGTGTTAGTATTGATATTATTTCAGGCCTGACAGAAGCAACCCTGCTGATCTCCAGCAGCTGTTCAGTCTGTCTGCCTCAGCTCTGAAAGGCATCTGTTCCTCACTTTTAATCTTTAATCTCATCACACATGCAGCAAACTTCCTTCCTTCCAAACCTCTCATTATAAAACCAGAGCTGTCCTGTGGTGCTCTCTGAAGTTATCAGAAATAATGAATAGTTTTTGTAAAGTTTCTCTTTCAACTACGCAAATGCGAAATAATACAGAGTCCAGAATTTACACTCGCCAAGCCCAAATGTGAGTGAAAACTGGCTTTGGTGATTAAAGTTACTTGCCAACCTCGGTATGGCATAATAAACACTTTTAAACGAGTTTACAAAAGCAGAATGTGATAATTGCGGTGAACGTGAGAAATTCAAATCTAACATATACAAACCATGTACTAAGAAAATTATCTCTCACTCTTTCTTTCTGCATAGTTGTGCTTTGGACAGGGGAGGTGTGGGAGTTTTTGTCATTTGCTGACCGCTATCCTGGCATCGTCTATAATATCCTCCTGTTCGGTATCACTAGCGCTCTCGGACAGGTGGGTTTGTTGTTTGTTTAACAACAGAACAGCATCATCATTCATTTAGACACCAATGCTTTAATGAGAATGAGGTGATAACCCAGGGTTTTATTCTCCTCATCTTTCTTCATCTAGACTTTCATCTTCATGACTGTTGTCTATTTTGGACCGCTCACCTGTTCCATCATCACAACGACACGGAAGTTCTTCACCATCCTGGGGTCTGTGCTGCTGTTTGGGAACGTCATCAGCCCTATGCAGTGGTTTGGTACCATCCTTGTCTTCCTTGGTGAGTGATCTGTTCTCAAAACTATATTATGTACATTTATATTTTAATACACACTAACAAACACTAAGACACTTCAAAATGCAGTCTTTCATGCTCACCAAGGCTGCATCAAAAATACAGTAAAAACAGTAAGATTATTACAATATAAAATACATTTTCTATTTTCTTTCTATTTGAATATATTTTAAAATGTAATTTATTCATGTGATGCCAAAGCTGAATTTTCAGCATCATTACTCCAGTCTTTATTGTCATATGAGCCATCAGAAATCATTCTAATATGCTGATTTGCTACTCAAGAAACGGTCTTTATCAGTGTTGAAAACAGTTGTGCTGCTTAATATTTTTGTGGAAACCATGATACATTTTTCAGGATTCTTTGATAAATAGAACTTTCAAAAGAACAGCATTTAATTAAAGTGCCCCTATTATGGATTTTTGAAAATGAACTTTCATGCAGTGTGTAACACAGCTCTAAGTGAATGAAAACATCCTGCAAAGTTTTAAATCTGAAAGTGCACCGTGTATAAAGATATTGTCTCTCAAAAGAAAGAGTCGACTCTGAGTCATTGAAATGAGTCGTTTTTAAAACGAATCCCAAGCCGTTTCATGTTGACGTCAATATGAAACATTAGCATATTGCCCGCCCACTTTGGGTTGGTCTTTTCGCGGTGGTCTGAATGAAAATGGAAATTCATTTTGGAGCGGTAAAAAATAGCGGTTTCCCCGGTAACGCTGTACACAAAGCAGCACTGAGCTCACAAACGCTGCTTTATCAGGCATTACAGGCATGATGAAATGAAAATAAGACCAATCACTGCAGATTAGCGTCACGCAAAGGAGGGGTTTGGAAAAATGAATCGTTAAACGAATCGTTTGGGAGTCGTTGAGCAAGTAAGGTAAAAATAAATGCATATTATAAGACAATGAAAGTGTTTTTTGACTTTGCATGAATGGCAACCTGTTGTTGGGGACTCCCAAAAAAAAAAAATGAACCTTTCATTACCCATAATAGTAGCACTTTAAAAAATATCATTTTTGTAACATTACAAATGTCTTTACTATCACTTTATAAATCTTAAATTCTTAATAAAAGACTTAATTTCTAAAAAAAAAATCCCCCAAACTTTTGAATGGTAAATACTATTAAAGAAGTTCATACATAGGTACAATTTATATTTGTTTACAAACTTCATTTGCAGCTTTTGAGCATAAGATTTTGGATCGAAAAGTTAATTAGAAACCATATATTCAGTGATGAATGTCCACATTTTTGACTGGTTGTGTAGGCCTACTTCTGAGCTTGTTAAAGTTGAATAGTTCTATATTGAGCAGTACTAATAATCAGTCCAGAGCTGTATGGCCATAGTGAACGGATGTATAATAAGCTCAACCATGACTGTGCTGTCTTTCAGGCCTTGGACTGGATGCCAAATTTGGAAAGTCTCCTAAGAAGACGACACACTGAAGACTGGAACTGTGTGTGTGTGTGCGCGCACATGTATGCCTGCGTCTGAACCCGAGACAAACATAGACATTTATTCTAAACACTTTACCACACTAACTCCATCATTGGTGTACTTCAGAGATGATGTTTTAGCACTCAAACTATTGTTATTACGCTGATGTTCTGAACATTTAATTATGGGATATATTTGCCCATCATCTTGCAAAATGGTATCCATGGTAACAGAGGGACAGTGCAAATGTGTGTCTGTGTCTAATCATAATCTGTCATGTTCATAAGGCGAAATCAAAAAGTTTGGATAAAGATAAAGATCCAATTTAAAACTGTAGACTTTAAAATGTAGACACACCACAGCTGATTGTACTTCCTGGAACAGAAGTTCTCCCTCCAGCAAGCCAACCACGGAATTTTTTAACTACCCCAATTCGTATTTTTGACACATTTCTATATATACCTCCTAGACATTTTAGAAGTACAGTGAGTTCAGACAGGTGTGTTCTGCCTTAATTGTAGTCTTAATTTAGGTGGTAAATTGTTAAATCTGATTGTCATTGCATTCCCCAGGAGATGTATGTGTGTGGTGTTTACTTTGCGTATGTAATGCACCTGTATAGATGAATTATTTGTCAAAACATGGCTTTTTCATACCAGATATCATATTTATATTCATGTGTCTTGTTTGAAGTCAGCAAAACATGTTTAGAAAGTTGACTTTTTTTACAAAAAAAAAATCATCATCTGCATTATACTGTATCCTTATGTCGGAATAAAAATGGAATTTTATAGATTACCTGTACTCTGCATCTCTGTGAAACGATCTGTTTAGAATCATAACGGGTGTTTAAATAAAAGGGATACTCAATCAGGTTTGTAGAAGATGCCGTTGACCAGCTGTCATCGGGGAAAGTCTGCCAAGAACGCTGTTCACGTCTGCCAGCGTCATGTTCTCGCTCTGTTTGGAGGGAGAAAAACAACCAAATGACATTAAACACACACCCTGGACATGAATGGGTTTGTGTTGGTGTATGTTTGCAATCACACCTTTTAAAGAAATGATGGGCGCTTTTTTTCGAAACTGAATTCGTGAATGTTTCGAAATGTTGATTCAGAGCGCAAACCGACAAAATCACGTGATTTCTGTAAACGAGGCATCGATTCGTAACTCTTTCGAAATTTCAGTGTGAATCCGTGAACCAGTGGTTTTATATTTTTTATTTTATTCATTTTAATGACACAATTACTAGCCTAATTAACCAGCTCTCCAAAAAACAAATCCAACAAATTAAACATATTATACAGACACATATAGTATGATTTGGTAATAATTTCATTTAATAGATTAAACTTTCAGTTAAGCATTTGCAATTAGTGTTTTTATACACGTTTGAGCTGAGTTTTTGTTCCATTACTGACCAGTAGGCGTCACCAAACTGTGGCGTTTCGAACGCTTCGAAAAATTGATTCAAAGATTCAAAAAGCGCCGTTTCTCCCATCACTGTATCAAGACTTGTTGTATCGGTGGTACAAAACTACGGAGCCATGCGGGCAAAAATATATTTATCATGGCCACGAATTAAGAATACGTGCCCAAACGAGGGAAGGGAACGAATTCTTAACATCAGTGCCGTAGAGAACGTATTGGCCTGTCATGCATTGACTTGAATAGACTGAAGCAGAAGATGCAGTTAAACTGGATGAAATGTAGGCAACCTGACGAGAGTCAGCCCTCCACCTCTCATAATCGTGATCGCAATAGAGAACAGTCACCGTTTGCTTAACAGGAACTCTGAGGAAAGGTTAATGTGCAATTCAAAGCGGAAAATGAAATTGGAGGGAAACAAACACGGCCGGATGTCAGGAAGGCAATCTGATTAAAAGAGCCAGCAGAGGAGAACTGGCAGCGCAGCAAAACTACATTTCCACACTCACCGTTTGAACAAGCTGCCCTGAGGCTGTCCTGGCTAAAACGATGATGAAGAGCTTTTCTCCTTTTCTCTGCCTCTCTGTTATTTTAATCCTATGCTCATTTTTAAGCTGAGCACTTTTAGGCTATGTAAATTGAATTTTAACGTGCTTTTGTTAACACATTCCATGAATATACAGAAGCAAATGCAGGATAGTTGTGGAAGTTCAGAATAAGGTTCAGAAATCTGTGACCCAAAACAATCCGTGATTTCATAAACATATATCCATGTAAACTAACATTTGTACATTTTCAGAGGTAAACAACCATTGTTTAATTGGTCACACTTTATATTGGGTGGCCTTAACTACTATGTACTTACCTCAAAAAATACGTACAATGTACTCATTGTGGTCATATTGTATTGCTGTTGAGGTGAGATATGGGTAAGGTTAGGGACAGGTTTGGTGATATGGGTAGGTTTAAGGGTGGGTTAAGGTGTAAGGGATGGGTCAACAGTGTAATTATAAATGTAATTACAGAAATTAATTACTGATGTAACTACATATAGGTATTTTTAAAAATATAAGTACAATGTAAAAACGTATACAATAAGTGCATTGTATCAAATGATTAATATAATATAACCTAATATAAAGTGGGACCATTTAATTTAATTGTTTTGCAATTAATGAAATGAAACGAAATGAAATGGACCCTTTAAAAAGTGCACAGAGAGCAACTTAAAACTATTTACAGAACAGATATATCAAACAACAAGGAGAAAAATGTGTGCGCGAGTCAAACGTATCCATATATTTCTTGCACATTTAAAATCATATTTCTTGTCAATGTTGATAGAAAACACAATTTCGACCGGGAACGACCTTCTCATGTACTATTGTCACTTTAATGTATACAAGTACAAGATACTGTAAAGTCCTTTTGATGTTCTTTCTCGTCTGGGATCAGATATCCGAAATCACACCAGATAACACTGTAGCCTCCGTGCGAACTCGCAAACTGACCCTAGATCAGCTCAGCGATCAATAAGAACAAGCACAGCGCTTTCCAATGGGTATCCACAGCACCGCCTTTACAAAATACCTCCGTGTATAATTATATTATCATTGATTTATCATTTTTCATATCATTATTTTATGAACATTTACATTATTACACTGCAATAAGTATTTATTAGCTACAATGAGAGGACAAATATGTCAAAGTATAAAATAAGAAAACAGGCAAACTCTATAAACCCCCGCGAACTGTGTCCTCTTGTCTCAGTGCTGGAGAGGTAAAGCTATAGTTCGCAAGCGGGCCACGCTTAATCCATTTCTTTTTGTACGTTTTTGGGAGATTTTGTATCATCTCATTAGTCACGATGCTGGGCACAGTCGGCCGGCAACTCAGAAGCCACCCTGCCGTAAGTGAATGATGATTTCGGGAGGATTTGTCCTATAAAAGACGGTGGCAAGACGGAGCTGTAGATCGATACGCTACCGCTAGCATGTTAGCGTCCCTGCTGCGGAATGCTAGACATGCCACCAGTCTCGATATTTATACCTCTGAATAGACGTGAAATAAATAATCCCAAAATACGTATTGATGAAATTACACGAAATTTTATAACAGTGATTCACAGGCCTGGAAAACTAACGGAAGTTATTAAAATAACATTTCATGGAAGTATTTGCTCTAAGTGATTTCGTCAGGAAAAATCGCTCTTTTTAGTGCCATCTCAAAATTATTTAGTAAAAATATAGATACCAGAATAAATATCAATTAAGTGCTTTGTGAAGCTAAGAAATGTTCAAGAGTTGCCACAACTTCACGACAGTGTCAAAAGTGTCAAACAAGTAAACAACACACTTTCCCATTGTATTGCGCGTTCCGCATATATTTTTTGCGAGCTTTATATAAATAATTAGGTGAATTTTAAATATGATTTAAATTAAATGACATTAAAACGAGTTTTATTGTATGTGCGCACTTAACACAAGGAGGCCATCGTGTCACATGACAGCACTGGCTATCTGAAGCTCAAGGACGAGCGTGTTATTAAGGACAGGGAGCGCGGCCAAATACGCTTTCACTTTTAAACTGTTACAGCTGTTATCTTCGTATTCTTAATATTTCTGTTAGTTGACCCCATATTTTAATTTCGTGGTCCACAGCTTCTGAACTTCTGAAGACTTTTGAAGCTGTGGGAAGTTATAGGAGAAACTATCATTTATGAGTTATTTAAGGCTTTTGTGTTTCATGAAGCAAATTTTGTGAAGTTTTATGTAACAGTAATGTCATTCATTACTGTAAAATCTAGATATGTGGTTCTCATTTGGATGTCTATAATATGGTTTTATACATTTTATTTGCTTATGTAAAATAAATTAATATTTTGGATTGCCAGTTGATAAACAAGAACATTTACATTCTGAAGCAAAACCAGTTGTGAACCACCATACTAGATGGTCATCAACCATGATTTCAAAGTTCATCTTCAAGTCATTTATTTTTATTTATTTATTTTTTGTTCACCTCTTGTCATAGTTGATCCCACTGCTTTTTTTCATTGGCGGTGGATGCGCCATGTCCCTGACATATCTGGCTCGCCTGGCCTTGCGTAACCCAGATGTCTGGTAAGCATCTGTTCTACGCACGATACAAATTCATTAATCATCCGTCTCTCACAATAGATAATAAATGTCCTGATGCCTTTTTTAATTGAGGAACGATTGTTTTTGAGATTGACGAATCTGATTTGTGCTTCTTCATACCTTGACCCAAACAATTGGGAGAGAACAACAGTGCTGCTCAGATGTTCATGCCATCGTTGTATTTATTTTTATCATGCATGCCTCATTCATTTCTGCACTCAATTGTTTCATCCACAGCTGGGACAGAAAGAACAACCCAGAGCCCTGGAATAAACTGGGGCCCAATGATCAGTACAAGGTATGATACATGTGCATGATCATTTAAACCCTGTGTTCAGGATGTATCTTGTTTCTAATGTACAGTAGTCAACATTTGAAGTGGATTAAAACCTTTCGTCAAAGTTGTCCTAAAACAAAAACAATACTTGTTCTTGTCTTTGGACAACTTTGATGAACTTTTCTGATCCACTTCAAATGTTGACTACTATATTACATTCTCTGATTTATTTTGTTCCATGTATTGAAAGGAATGTTCTGGTTTCTATCCAAGTTCTGTCGACAGCATCTGTGGAATTGAAACACATTTTGGACTCGTTCTTCAGTTTGAAACAGTTGCGTTTACAATAAAATACTTTGAATGGAAGCCTATGAACAAGCCTCTGAAAGAGTCTTTGCTTATGCATTTTAAAGTGACAGAATATTACTCTGCCACAACAATATCATTCAAAAGTAGGCATGAGAAAACTGAGCTTTTCAGTAATGACAGAATTCAGAAACATGGTGTGTGTCTATTGTTTTTATGGAAAGCATTTAACAAAACTATACTAGTTATTATTCATATTTACAATATTTTATGTAATATTCTATTTAAAGTGTGTGTATACGTGTGTATGTGCATTAGTATATACAAAAATAGACAAATTAATAAAAAGCTACTATAGCAATATTACTATTTTACCGTGAAATGTAGTAGTAATGTGAATATGTAAAACCATTATTTTGGCAGAAAAACACAAGACAACAGGTTTCAAAAGAATCCCTATTTACAAAATGGTTGACCTAACCTGAACTTAGAACAGATTCCAGTCCACACATTTACTGCAAAATGAACTGCTAAAAACAGATTTTATGCACTGCTGCAGTTCACTTTGGAACACGCACCTCGTTAGACTGTAAATGCACATAATTAAATTGTGAATTTTCATTTTGGATCCTGTATACTCAAAGTTGTGCCCAAATTTTGCACAGTAATTTGGTTGGACTATAGAGCCATTGGTATAAACTTAAAAAAAAAAAAAAAAAAAAGTGTTTTAAAAATAACATTTTAACATGACCCTAGCATGATGAAAAACTTTTTATTAACAAAAACCCTGTCTTTTACTCCTGTTATGACCATGTAAAGCAGGTCAACCTGTTGGATGTATGTTTTTCTCAAACAATGTGTTTTTGTACTGAAGGACTATAATTTCTGCTTTTGAATTCCTTACCTTGACCATTTTAACCATAGATATGTATACGTAGATGCCTCATTAGCGACCGTTTCTATGGGCCGCTATATGTATGCCATCCGCCATATTGTAATGGTCAACTTGACATCATTCACCATAGTAATCGCTGAATATTCGAAAGATGCCACAATCCTGCATAGCCGATGATCTGCGAACCCAGAGCCTTGAACCTTTCTGTGCGAACCTACAGTATGGTGAAGTTGACCATTCCAAGATGGCAGCCGCATCTACATACTTGGAACGGTCGAATGGGGAATCTATACATATCTATGATTTTAACTTTAGTCTTACTTTAAACAAGATTTTGGATTTATTTTTATGAACTGAGGGACAAGTCAAAGTTATAGTCTGTGGTAATAGAAAAAACGTATGCTTTGATTCAGAACGTTCTTTTAATGTGACAAGCACTCTTCGAGATGTTTAGCATCCAGCATGCAACAGTAATTTTGAGTTTGCAAGCTAACTGACCAGGGTATGTAGTGTTAGTACAGCGCTTAAACCCGCCATTGTTGCCGGAGCGCCTAAGGGGATCCTATTGAAAGATGTGACTGTAGGACCGTATCAGGACCTAATCTCAGTTTGTAATGAGTTTAATTCATTAAGTGCTCCATAAGCTCATTTGATGTGTTCTGTTAGTTAGTACGAATCTAATCGTGCTCGTGTCTTAATGTGAATTTGATGTGAAGATGAGTTCAAGTTCAATACTTAAACAGGCAGTGGAGTTAATGGATTTTGCAGAGTGCATGTTGTTAAACTGCTTATTTTGTATTCTCAGTTTTCTGTTTTTCTTTTTCAAGTTCTATGCAGTGAGCACGGACTACAGCAAGCTGAAGAAGGACCGTCCTGACTTCTAAACGAATCCAGGGAATCCAGACACCCAGTGCTGGACCAAAGGTTTAAAAACAAACTAAAGAACAACAAGATGTCCGCACACTTGTCCTCAACAGTCCTTGTTCCTAATTTATGCAAAGAGACTAAATTGCACTTGTCTTTGCTTTCATGGATCCCTTTTTAACATCTATGATGTCTTGTTTTTTCTCACAATTCTTTGTAGTCAGAAACGATTAATAAAGGGTTTTCTCCCACATACAGTGAAAAACCAGTTCATGTGTCATGATTTCTGTTTTGTCATGTTTCTGAGACTTTGTATCAGACACTGCACACAAATGAAATTTAGTTTTCAAATCTGATCTTTACTGGTCATATTGCCATTTTGCAAAGCTAAAACATTGCCTCTGATACTTCTTTTGTTGCTTATTTTTGACCTTTTTTTGTAATTTGCAGTAACTGGTAGTGTTGATATAGTTACATTTGATTCATTTTGTGATTTTCAGAAGTTTGGAAAAAATACATTCTTCAATTAAAACAGATGTTATGGAGTTGGGAAAAGAAGAAAAATCTTAATTGTGTAGTTTCAGCATTTTTGATTTGCCCTTGGTGGGCTTTACCTGGTAGGGAAACTATAAGGTTGATCTAGTATTGATGTCGGTGTCAAGAAACATGTCATTTTTCTACGCCTGGGAGTTGTGAGGCGTTAACATGGAAAAAGTTGCCTCTGAATATGTCTATCATAACATCTAGCTGTTGAGGCACATGCGTCAGTTCTATGATGATGAAACTGATTTGGGCCAGATTTCAGACAGCCTTCTGGGACAAACTAAGCTTCATGATATTGTGTTTCACATAATTTCAGTTGTATGCTGAAAGTAAGTATTGGAAGCAGTTAAATATAAAGTAATTTATTTAAAATAATTAGTCTCACTGCTGCTTTCCTGCATGAAAAACTTAGTAGCTGCTTTCCACAAATAAACAAGAGTGTGAAATATAGTCAAAGTCTTTGGTAAAACACCTCCAGAATTAAACATGGGAAGCCCTCAGTGATGCTGCAGCAGCTAATTGTGGAAAAAAGGTGAAAATCCAGACTTCCTCCTCTCCGCACTAAGCTTCTGGACTTGAACGACGGTAATCAACACCCCTCTATTTTTCTGACTGATGTCAAAGAACCGCAGCTGCATGGCAGAGCCCTCTAGCGGATGACAGAAAGAAGAACTGTTCACACAGCAGTCAGAATGTGTAAAAAGGTTTACATGTGTTTATTAGCTTGGGATCGAAACGGAAAGTGTTCAGGAAGAAGAGTACATGTAAGAGGAAGTCTCTCACGAGATCTATGCCGAGTTATCCATGTTTTTCTCCATGTGAGAGGGAAGGTATCTAGGCTACATGCGAGTGGGAAAACCTCTAGGCAATATAGGTGGACTGTGAGGATGTTACTTTCGATTGATAGCCTATTTTAAGCGCATGAGGCATATAAGCTATGCCTTGCCAGAGCTTCATTTTATATCTGAAATGACATAGGGATATGGACATATCCAGAATATGGAAATTCTAATTCAGGATACATGTGATGTTTATTTCCACCCTCTGACAGTGATTTACTGAAAATTTGGCAAATGTGATTCACAATACTAAAATTTTGAATTCTGTCTTTCTACATTATTCGTAAACAACGTTTACTGTTCTGTAGGCCTACTGTTTATAATTTTGAGATATTGGCTTCAGGAAAAGTAATCAGGGTATGAATCTTTCAAACTTAAAGTAGCCTATTTCGTTTTATAAGAAACCCAGTGGTGTTCTTTTGGGATAGGCATCTTTATTTCACACTCGTTGAATGCCACTGAATCCGGGATGCAGTGAGGCGGTAGAAGAGACAAAATAGTAATAATATACTAGGCCCTATTTTTCCCCGTCACACCAACCTAATCAGAAACAGTGTAACTTTAGTTTCAAATGCAAGCTTTGACTTGCTTAGTATGTTCTTTTAAATCCGGTCCCTGGAACGGAACAAGCTGCTTTCAGCTGTTTCTTCTTTGGTAATACCATGATTTTTCCCGTTCTTGATGACTTTGGTAAATGTCATTGGGGCGGGCGCACATCTCTACCCTCAGACAGGAGAAAGCGTTCGAGAAGATGAGCGGCGAAATGTCAAGGAGACCTTCCCGCGCCAGCGGCTTTAAAACTTCACCCGCCTTCGCAAAGGTTATTTCACATTTTCGCTGATAATGAAAGAATTGTTACGATGGCTGTTGAGATGGGAGATGGTTCCCACCTAGAGATTTCAAAGACCAGCTGAAAATCAGAAAAGTTAAAGATGCAGTAAGCCATTTCAGCCGTTTTCCCAACTTCCAGTCGCGCAAAAGGATTGACAGGCGCAGAGCGTTTCTGATTGGCTAAAAAAATATGCTGGACGCTCCCTTGAATCTTTGTTGTTGTTTACAGAATCTGGAGACAGACTAATGTGATATCTCGAGACACTTATTGGAGTGATATCTGTCAGAATAGAAAATAGTTATGTGCTGTGTTCACACAAATATTGCTAACAGCACCTTTAAGTTGTGATTAATCAGCCTACATTAGAAGCTTTGGCAATCTTGGAGAAACAGGTCAGGCACTCATTAGGAGGAGCTTTGTCAAAGAAAGTAAAGTATTTAAAGTGCCCCTATGGATTATGAAAGGTTCATATTTTGGTTTTGGGAGTCCCCAACAACAGGTTGCCATTCATGCAAGGTCAAAAAACACTTTCATTGTCTTATAATAGCATTTATTTTTACCTTACTTGCTCAATGACTCCCAAACAATTCGCTCAACGATTCCTTTTTCCAAAACCCTCCTTTGCCACTCTGCGGTGATTGGTCATTTGATTTTCATTGCATCATGCCTGTAATGCCTGATAAAGCAGCGTTTGTGAGTGCAGTGCTGCTTTGTATATGATTAGGCTATATGCGCAACAGACTTCCGTATTCTGCTAACCAGGTCTCGTTGGGAAAGGGAAATGGTGTGTGGCCAAGTATGGTGACCCATACTCAGAATTTGTGCTCTGCATTTAACCCATCCAAGTGTACGCACACAGTAGTGAACATACACCCGGAGCAGTGGGCAGCCAATGCTGCGGCACCCGGGGAGCAGTTGGGGGTTCGGTGCCTTGCTCAAGGGTCTCACCTCAGTCATGGTATTGAGAGTGGAGAGAGTACTCCCCCCACCTACAATCCCTGCCGGACCTGAGACTCGAACCCATGACCTTCAGGTTACAAGTCCGACTCTCTATCCATTAGGCCACGACTGCTTCCAGTTCACACGTTTTGCATATGCCTCGTTAAATATGAAGCTGTTTTACTCAAGATGCCTTCAAAGTAGACAGTAAAGATAATCATAACCAATGTCCATCACATATGTGGATTGATATATAAATTTTTTTTTTTTTAATTTTTTTTTTTTTAATTTTTTTCTTTTCACAAACATTTATATATAAAAGTAGAATAAAACATCAACAATATAAACAGCTAGCTAATTTAACTGATTACCTTAAAAGTCCACTGATATCGCCATTAATCAATACTGCTATTAATGCGTTCTCCGACAAGCGGAAGCAATGAGACCTGTTTTACGGGTTTGGTCAGGTGACGTTCGACATATAGCCTATTCTCAGGTCTGCGCGCGCAACAAGTGGGCGGGCAATATGCTAATATTTCATGTTGACGTCAACATGAAACAGCTTGGGATTCGTTTTAAAAACGACTTGTTTCAATGATTCAGAGTAGACTCTTTCTTTTGAGAGACAGTAACTTTACGGTGCACTTTCAGATTTAAAACTTTGCAGGATGTTTTCATTCACTTAGAGCTGTACTTACACACTGCATGAAAGGTCATTTTCAAAAATCCATAATAGGGGCACTTTAATTACTTGAGCCCCAGAATCAGAATGAACAATGATTTCAGCTGTATTTTTGAGTGTGTGAGAGAAAAACACATGAAGGAAGTCTGCAAATTATATTAGTATATTTCACTCCATGCTATTCCTGTATCTATTTCCTGCAGAGACATGATTGGTCATAGTTGAGTGACAGCAGTGCTGTATTCAGTAGCGATGGGTTTAAAACAGACTTATGTTTGGTGGATCAGGCTGTCCGTCACCCCGGGGGTCAGTCTCACAAATCAGTCATCCATCTTCCTCACCTTTGACCTTCCTGTGGATGTGGGCCTTTGTGTCAGATCGAACTGCAGGTAGAATATAATGAGTGTGTGAGGGGAGAAAGTATCAGTGTGCTGAAGAAGATCTACTGCAGTTCAGACGAGGGATCAGTGTGGTCTGAAACAGAAACAGTCACACACGCTGAGAGAGAATTATTAGCTCTCTGTCAAAACTTCTCTTAAATGTTTTTAATGGTGCTACACACACACACACACACACACACACACACACACACTGGACTCTGTCATCAGAAGTGCTGTCTGCAATATGCATGATATCTGGAAATGGATGACATTTAGAGGAATCAAAATAGCAGGTGTATACAGTACCTCCCTTACTGTATATTAAATGGGAAATAAATCATTCAGTTTGGAAATAGAAGGGATTGTGATTCCCCATTTGTAGAGATGTTGAATTCTTTTTTAATCCAAAAATGAGTCACTTATTAATTTGTTTACTTTTGAGAAGTACTTTGTGAAGTCTGATATGATTAGGTGTGTGTTCATGTAGTATTGTGGGAAAGATGAATGCTGATTCTTTTCTAAGCAGTCAAACTTGACATTTTTGCCTTGCAGATGGTAAAGAATCAGGTGAAAAAAAATTTATAGACTTGCTCTGAAGAAAAAACCTGAGCCATAGACCAGAATATCAGAGAAATTTTGACTTGGGCCAGTACCGCCAACCACCTAGCAACCATACAGAATACCTTAGCAGCCAAAACAATATTGCATCACATTTTGCACAGGTAAGCATCCTTCACATTTTCTTTAGAGAGTGTAAAAACCTAATTATTATTTACTGTTCAGACAGTAATATCATAAAATGTTTTGAAGAATATGGACACAATTTAGCCACAGACATTGGCAAACATATATCTAGAGTACATAAGTGAAAAATTTAGGCTTTACCTCATGTCTTAAATCATATTTTTATACACTAAAGGTCAGCATTAGCATGCATTTATCAAATGAATGTCTTTTATATTCAGTAATTTCAACTTGTACTCTCAGAATAAGCCTACAGCTATTAAAATCAGTGATCAACTGCACGCTGTGTTTTCTCCGGTTTGTGCGGGGCTGTTCATTTTTAGAAAGAACACATCAGTCTCATTAAATGTTTGCTCACCATTTAGAAAAGTTTCATTGGAAGTTTTATGCCATTTTCTTCCTTAACTTTTTATATTAGTCTGTACTTGTGTATTTATTGAGCTTAGGGCGAGTTGATTCTGATTGTCTTGATGAGAGACGGGAGGATTTCAGGGTAAATACTGAATGTTTAAAAGCTCACAGAAAATGTGGTGTGTTTGCTTTCGTTTTCTCAGCTCACACAAGAACTTTTATTATGTTGTCTGGAACGAATAAACATCATCTATAAGTGTAGCTAAAGTTGCAATCATTTTTAAATTTTTTTTTTATAAATCTGATTGATGAAATGACAAGGTTTAATAGTCTTTGTATCCACCAAATGCTCTCAAGCTTGCGAGGCACAGTTCATTAAGAAAACATTGACATCAACTGTTTACTACACATAATTAGTTGTGAAACAATGTTATTACCTCTTATCCATCCTAGGCTCATAGATGTGCATTTAATTAAGATGTACTCATGCTGGATGGATGCAGTGTTCAACTATATTTATTCCTCACAGCACTGGAAAACATTTAGGTTTCTCTCATATAAATTGTTTATGTGAACAATAACAAACCCAAATGGTTAAAAAAGTAATATAATCAACACAATTTTCTTTTAGTTTAGGGATGTTAAAACAGCTGTTCCTTAAAGAGACATTTAATTGGGTTTTGTCATTTTAACACGAGAGTCTTGGGGCAAGTTCCTCTACAATGTTCTGATGATTGGCACTATATTTATAATTAACAAGAACAAAACTGATTTATTTATACACTCATCACATCAGGGCTTTAGTAGGAAACGACTGCATGAACCATGAGCGGAATATCAGAGTTTCATCATGGAAGACCTTGAAATATCAGGGAATTTAACAATTATGATTTCAAGGCCCTTTTGGAAATGAATAAGCACCACTTTATGCCGTTCAATAGTAATTTTTCTCTAGTTCTGCTCATAAATAAAAATTTTACTAAGTTAAAACTAAGTTATATTGAAACATTGATGATATTATTGATGATAACATGATATCAAACATTGTCAGTATTTCTGCATTAAAAATCAGCCACTTGCTGGTTAAAAGATGTGCATTTTTCCCCCTATTGTAGTTTATGTCACTGGGAGTTTGAATTTAATTTTATGTCATTACTTTTGGCATGACCTTTTATGACCTAACCTGCTGTCCAATAGCTTTAGATCACTAAGACCAATCAGATGCCTTGCCTGACACATGCTCAGTGGCGCTGACAGGTGGAGTAGATTGTCGTCTGGGAATGGCCCTGTTTCGATTGGATTATGAGCTGAGTGTGCTTGTGACTGATTGGATTAAAGCGAGCACTTAAAGTTGATTGGGTTAAAGTGATGGATGGCCTCAAATGTTGACAGCACCTATCTCTGCTTCAGGCACACAGTATTCCACCTGTGTGTGTGTCTAGATCTTGTGTTGAGAAGATATTATACTTCAGACATATTAGAAAATGGGGGGATGGCTTGTCTGGTGTGATATTTTGAGGGACAGTACTACTTTGCTGGATGTAGACAACAGTATTTCATGGAAATGAGATTCTCGTTGTCTCCCTCCCTCCGTCATGTACACACACTCCTACAAAGGTCAGCCATGTCCCTGCAGTTTAGAGCAGTATTGGGTGCTGCGTGGTCAGGATCAAATCCATATTAATAGCTGTGAGGTGGTGCAGTACATTAGCCTGAGAATGATATCAGAGTTCAGTGTGTGTGCTTGTGAAGGTTCTGGAAGCAAGGTGAACATAAACAGTTCACAGTAAAATAGAGAGTCTGAGTTTTCATAACTAAAAATCAAACATTGTTGTTTTTGTTTAAATAGACTTAAAGGGATAGTTCACCCAAAAATGAAAATTCTGTCATTAATTACTCACCCTCATGTCGTTCCAAACCTGTTAGACCTTCGTTCATCTTCAGAACACAAATTAAGATATTTTTGATGAAATCTGAGAGTTCTTTGACCCTCCCATAGACAGAAAGGGTACTACCACGATCAAGGTCCGGAAATGTTGTAAGGACATTGTTAAAATAAAATAAAGAAATCAGTGGTTCAACTGTAATTTTACGAAGCTATGAGAATGCTTTTTGTGCACAAAGAAAACGAAAATAACGCCATTTTGGTATCACGATGCATGTGCGTGCTTTGATGCATGTGCAGCGCATGCGTGTTCTGTGTCAGTAGCGCCACGCACATATGCTGTTTATGTGGAGATCAAAGCACGCACATGCGTCGTGATACCAAAATGGGTCGCGGAGGAGATGAATTGTTGAATAAAGTCATTATTTTTCTTTTCTTCGTACAGCTGCGGGTAAAATTTACCCAGTGGCAGTTCTAGTGTTAAATGATTTTGCGTTCATTCTCAAAACTTTTGAGAAACTTTGTAATTGATCAGAAAACTTGCGTTTACCTGCAAAAATTAAATACAGTTTTCCACTAGGCAGTGAAAGGAAAGTTTCTCGGGAGAATGCAAATGTTTTTTCAAACAAATGCATTAAAAGCATTAAAATGTGTTTTTCCTTCCATCTATTTTTTTTCCCATCATTATGCCCTTTTAGGGACTCTGTAAAGTATAAATCATGTCGTTGTGCATAATTTAGAATTGAAGAATTGGCTGAAATATGAAACTGTCACACCCCACAGGAAGTCGATTGGAATTTAAACTGGAATGACAGGAAGAGGAATTTAATTATTTGCAGTTCAATAAATCTTGGCATTCTGGTAAATGAAGTGAGCTTTAAACCAACAAACATATTTTTCTCATTACAAATGACACTTATGGGGTTATTTGAGGGTCTACTTCCGTAAATTTCAATTTCATTTCTGTTTCTGTTTGCAATGTGGATTTAAATTCAGTTTAAATTAAGAAACTGAATTGGAATTTATAAAGCATCCTCAGTCAACTCTCAGTGGTGTGGAACCTCTGTGTAGAACCTTGGAGCCAAAAAGTCACACACACCCAAGTCTTAACAGGACAACACATTCCTTAGCAGAATCTAAGGAGCCTTCTCTCGGCCACGCTGTGGTTATAAAATTTAACGACTTACCACCACCGCGCCCAATTGTCCTGGCCTGTTC
>JAFVLL020014267.1:42500-75688 GCA_021397915.2 Tor tambroides | reverse complement strand
CACACACACACACACACACACACACACACACACACACACACACACACACACACACACACACACACACACACACACACACACACACACACAATCAATCAATCAGCTAACTTTTAATAATATGGTATATTAACATTTTTTTTCTGTGTTTAAATATAAATTTAGGTCTAATCTGTAAAATTTAAATGTTTTTACCATATTTTTTAGAGCATAATTCTGGTAACCAGATTTTTTTTATTATTTATTTATTTATTTATTTTTTTACAGTCTGTCCAAATGAAAGAAAAGTTAATAAAGCTTTTAATGAGTTCAACAAAGACATGATTTTTTTTACCAGTCGTATTTTGTACAGTAATTCAGAACATGAACTCAGCATCAGGGTTATTATAGTTAACTAAAACGAAAATGAAAACCACTAAAAAAAATGTTACTTGAAATAAAATACATAATAAACTTTGGTAACACTTTATGATATTAGTTTTATTATTATTTACAATATTAGTTTACAATATTAACATTAATGCATTAACCAACACTAGTTATCTAACAATGAACAACACATCTGTTACAATATTTATTCATCTTTGTTAAAGTTAGTGAATAAAAATACAACTGTTCATCACATTAGCTCAGGTCCATTAAATAATATTAACAAATACACCTTCTAATTTGAATAATATATTAGTTAATGTTGAAATTAACATTAACCCAGATTAATAAATGGCTTTAGACGTGTATTATTGTAAATTGTAATCAAAACTTTTTATTTCGGCTAGCAACACATTATTGTATGTATTTTAATTTAGTTTAACTTGATGCATTAAAATAACTAAAACTGAAATAGAATAACTACATTACATATATATATATATAATTTATATATAGTTTATTACAAAATCTACTAAAATGACAAAAAATTACTAAAGCTTTAAATAAAATTGAAATGAAAAAAAAAATACTGGTTTTAAAATATTAATGAAAAACTATAATAGCATCTTAAAATAATATTGCAACATTTGTATGAGCTTGATTTGCAATCGCAGTGCAATGCATGTAGGAGCTTTAGGAAAGATTTTAGTTTTTTGCATGGCATGAAAACACTTAAAGAAATACAAAAACTTTTTATTCATCTTGAGCACAAGATGAAGAAACATTCATCCCTACATAATTAGTGCAGATGTATCTTAAAAAACAACACAGACGAACACATCAAACACATTCAGTGTGCAACTTCAGTCTGAGAAACTACAAGAGAGAGGAAAAACAGCTTCTTATTCCTAGAAGTGAATCCATCAGGACGGGTGGGGTTTGAAGGAGAGAGATGTTTCCATGCTGCAGGTGCGGGGAGTTTCAGCACTGATTTACTCACCGAACCCCTGCTGAATAATTACAGCACAACCGTCCCAAAAACAAATGACTCTGACAGACCCTGAAAGGTCACAGAGCCAAATCCCACGTCCCTCGCTAGCGTTCAGCCGCCGCAATCCTTCAGACGCTGGGCTGAAGTGTGTTTCCTCGGCTTCATGGATCTTACGAGCGCACAAACACACAGAGCTGAACTCCACGCTTCATCACAGACACCGAAAGATCTCAAACTCATCAGATTCCTACGAGAAAAACATCTTTCATCGCTCAGGAGACTTTAAGGAGTTTGCACTTGTCAAGAATCAACTTGAAAAACACATACATGGGTCAACAAATAACAAGAGTGCACAGCAGACTAAATCATTTCTGATGAGAAATGTGTGAGTTCATTTGGAGATTTCTGATCTCCTGATCATAGACTTTGGTTTCTTGGCAAATTTGAGCACAGTTTGAGACATTTTGAGATCTCTTGTAAAACTCGATCCCAACCTTATTTGAAGAAGTACTGCTTTATTAATGTAAATACAAATAAATATATAAATATATATTCATATATAAATAAATATATAAAATATGCAATACATAATTAAATGTTTTTTTTAATTATTAAAAATAATATTATGTTATTATTTAATTTAAATATTTATTTTTAATATATAATTAAATATATAACCGTATATGTGTGTGTGTGTGTGTGTGTTTGTGTGTGTGTGTGTATATATATATATATATATATATATATATAATCAATTGATAAAAATGTGCATGTACAGTATTTAAATATATGTGTGACCCTGGACCACAAAACCAGTCACAAGGGTCAATTTTTTAAAATTGAGATTTATGCATCATCTGGAAGCTGAATAAATAAGCTTTCCATTGATGTATGGTTTGTTAGGATTGGACAATATTTGGCTGAGATACAACTATTTGAAAATCTGGAATCTGAGGGTGCAAAAAAATCTAAATATTGAGAAAATCACCTTTAAAGTTGTTCAAATTAAGTTTCTGAGCAATGCATATTACTAATCAAAAATGAAGTTTTGATATATTTACAGTAGGAAATTTACAAAATATCTTCATGGAACATGATCTTTACTTAATATCCTAATGATTTTTGGCATAAAAGAAAAATCCAGGGTCACACACACACACACACATATATATATATATATATATATATATATATATTAGTATATATTGTATATGCACATTTTAATCAATTGATTATTTATTAATTGATTTATTTATATTATTTAATATATTTTAAGTTAATGACTTCAACTCTTTAAACCTTTCTTTCCACAGTCACTCACTTCTGGCCCAGCGTTTGACAAAAATCATTCTGGAGGTTTCAATATGAAAAACAGAAGAGTTGATTTTTAAATGAATCACAAGACTTCAGAGCCACCGATTCAGTGTCGTTTCGACAGACTATTGCATTCCTTGCCGATTTAATAAGCGTGAGTCCATCAGGATAATAATTCTAGCAAATTCCAGGGAATATGACTTGTAAGCGAGTGGAGCTAAGTCACAGACAGTGGACATGAGGAGATATTACTGGAGTTACAAACGAGATGTTAGCAGACAGCAGTGAGAGTCATGCAAGTCTGGATGGGATGAGGTTTCATATGGAAGGCTGATAGGGCCAAAAGTCTTTAAGCAGAATTTGACCGTGTCAACATGCACTGTTCGTCTATGTGAACATGACAACATGCACATCGGCCAATGAAATTGCAGTATTTGAGATTATATTCGCATGTGATGGCGTGGTACATTGGTATACGCGTATGCAAGGGCTGCACGATTATGAGAAAAATTATAATTGTCGATTATTCCCTTGAAATTGTAATTGTGATTATTAATTATGATTATAGCAATTTACACCGAATGATGTTTTGAATTGCTTTATACCATTGTTTGAAGCAACTGCATGCCATATTCTTATATAAAAACAAACAAGCTGAAAAAAAAAAAAAAAAAAAAAACTTTAATATAGCATTGGTTTGGTTTCTTCTTTAAATAAAACAGTAAAAATATATGTAGTATTACAATGTTATACTAAAACCAAAATTAAAACGATACGAAAAACCCTTAAGATAACCCGTAGAAAAAACAAAACAAAAAAAAAACTTGAACATGAGGGATAATGCATCAGAAATTTGTTCATGAGGGATAATGCATCAGTACTTTGTGTGTGATGTCAGTCTTATGTCATGATTTGTCATGTTCTTTTTAGTTGTTTTCAGTAGGAAAATTCTTAATTTATATTGTCATATTAATTTACTCTAGCACAGTAGATATCAGTAAAAGTGCCACAATAAATGAAAGAAAGGATTAATATGTAGGTAGATCTAGAGGAAAATCTGCTTTAAAAAATAATGCATTTTCGAGCACGAACAGAATGTGCATGACTTGAGAAGCACGTTCAAATTCGTCATCTTAATACAGTAAAACTGCGTCTTTACACGTACTAAAAAAATGTGGTGAAAACTGATGCCTTAACATGGCCAGAATGTGAGTGTCTACACATACAACAGTAACGTGTTCAAAATCGCAGAGTTAATGTAGTGTTGACACAGTCAGATTTAAAGGAGTCATCGGATGCCCATTTTCCACAAGTTGATTGATTCTTTAGGGTCTTAATGAAAAGTCTATAATGGTAGTGTAAAACAACACCCTTTTTACCCTGTCAAAAACAGCTCTGTTCACAGCGACCCGTTTCGGTGCATGTCTCTTTAAATGCTAATGAGCTCTGCTCACCCTGCCCCTCTCTTCTGTGGGGTGACGAGCTGTTCTCATGAGACTGTAAACTTTAGCTGCGGAACTTGATAATTAGCACATTATTAGGAAAGGCGATTTGCACAGATTCATAAAAACCTTATGCTCACTTCAGAATCACGAATGATTCACACGAACATAGACGCATTTAGGCAGATCGGGATCGGTGCATTCCCTTCAAAAACAAACGTAATCCACTGCGTCTTCAGCAGCTCAGATGTCGGGAGTAAATAACGACAGCTATGTTCATTATTACATCCAACAACAGAACACCTCAATAGCTTAGGAGTCATTCTTGTCTACCCCTGCTCTGGCATCGAAACAATGGCGGACTGATGACAGCTCACTCAGGGCGGGTCTACGTTAAAACAGCCGTGTCAATCAACAATCGTGGGAGGGGCCTGTGCAGAACTACGCCACTCTGCCAAGAATCTCAGAACAGCCTGATCCGAGAAAGAGATCATTATTATTGGGGATTTTTTTTTTAAAAAAAGCACTGGGTGGATTTTTATCATTATAGGGTGGTTGTGTACACACACTTCCAACACACATTTCTGTTCAAATAACATGTAAAAGTGAATTTTGCATCCAATGACCCCTTTAATGCATTCCGTTTAAAGGGGGCAGTCGTGGCCTAATGGATAGAGAGTCGGACTTGTAACCCGAAGGTCGTGGGTTTGAGTCTCAGGTCCGGCAGGGATTGTAGGTGGTGGGAGTGAATAACCAGCACTCTCTCCACCCTCAATACCATGACTGAGGTGAGACCCTTGAGCAAGGCACCAAACCCCCAACTGCTCCCCGGGCGCCGCAGCATTGGCTGCCCACTGCTCTGGGTGTATGTTCACTACTGTGTGCGTGCACTTGGATGGGTTAAATGCAGAGAACAAATTCCAAGTATGGGTCACGATACTTGGCCACACACCATTTCCCTTCCCTTCCCTTAAAGACTTTTGACCCCGACCACCTTCCATATTCTCAGAACTAATGCTGTTTCAGTGAGTTTAGGTGATAGTGAAGCCCTGTGGCTCAGATCAAACCCCCCACTGCTAAATGCAATATCCTGAAGACGATCTCCATCGGTGCAGGCGATACTGAACAGATGTTGCGATTGCAGCCCCCGCCGAAGTTCAGGGCAGGAGGATTCCTCCCGTAATCAGCCGTCAAAGCCATTACATCTCGCATGTGCCACTGCTGCGGCGGGAAAAGCCTCAGCGCCGGACATCACAGTGGTTTTTAACAGCACGCTTTGATCCGCCGGCCAAATGCTGTTTTTAAGAGACACTTGTGCTTTGACACCAGGACTGTAAAGTAAACTTCCTCTCTGTTGTTATTGAGCGGAAAGGAGCCTCTTCTACTGTCCGCCCGGGGGTTTCAAACACTTACACGGGTAGTTATTTCAGCTTTTAGTGTTGAGACAGCAGTGGCTTTCTGTAAAGAAAGCTGACAGGAGTTTACACACAACCTGAAATCTCATTTAAATGTGAAGAATTAATATAATATATTCTAAAATTAAATAGCAATATACTAACAATTATATAGATAGATAGATAGATAGATAATTTTATAATTTCTATATTATAAATGACAGCTGTTTTTGTTCATATATTAAATTAATATTATTAAAATATTTTGAAAATAGAAATATAATATTATAAAATTATATATTTTATAAAAATATTATTATATATTATAACATATATTATATAATATAATTATATTAAATATTATAACATTTAATGTATACACACGTGTATATATAACCATTTTTGTGCATATATTATGAAATAAATTAACATATATAATAAATGTACATTTTAATATATGCTAATAAAATACTAAATAAAAATTATACATTTTTATATTTTATAAATATATTATAAAATAAATTAAGTAAAAATGTTTAAATATTAATATACAATTACATTTAAATATAAAAATACAGTATATATATTTTTTACATTTTTATTAATTATAACTGTTTTTGTGCATGTATTAAAACTTAAATATTACAATTATTAAAAAATATATTTTGAAAATATTATTAATATAGTATTACATTATAATATTAAATATTCATGTATTAATATAATTTATTTTAATATATATGATAAAATAATGTTAAAAACAAACTGCTTTCATCTTTAAATCTGTGAAGTATGCTATTACCCTACAAGACAGAAATGAGATTTCCCTAAAACAGTTACTGGAGACTGAACTGAATGGAGACTAAAAACTAAACAATTCCCTTATCTCAACACTGTCTCAAACTGTGCTCAGATTTTCAAAGACCAAAGTCTGCAATGAAAAGTCAGAGATTTAATCATGAACACAAACATTTCTCATCAAATGATCTTGAATGCGACCTATCGACCTACTTGGGTCTAGTTTTAGAGAAACTTCTGACAGAAAGTGGATATTTAAATACAATTCTAAAAAGTATCTAAAAATGTTCATGTGGATACAGAAAAACCCCCAGCAAACTCGAGCAGGTCTAAAAGGCCTAACAAAGTGTCATCACACGGACCTAACCAGCAAACACGCTCCAGTGCAAAGACAAATAAATCACAGAGCCCTGTCTGTTTTACAATAACTGAATCTCAATAATGTAAACATCTGCGCTGCGTGTCCGGAGCTGTTGAACACGTCTGAACCAGCGCTAGGCCACGAGCCAAACCCTTGAGAAACCGCAGGGGATTTTCTGCTATCAGGCATTCGTCTGAAACATGTACGATTCTATCAGCGGTGATGATCCGTGAGCATAAACCCACGGCTCTCCGCTGTCAGAAGTTCTTTAGGTATTAAAGGAGTATCATCCGGTTACCGCATCCCTTCAGGAATTCATTAAGTCCCGAATCAAAGCCAGCCGAGAGGAGCTACGGATCCCCATCACGATTCATAGCGAGCCGAGCATCTCCTGCCCCAGCGGCCCGCCGATCTTTGATTTCAAAGCGTCTCGTGGCGAGCGATGGCCTTTCAGGAGACGGCGATGCTCTGATTTCATTCGGTGTAATTAGACGGTGCTTGATGTGTGATTGTCTCTGCTTGATGAAGGCACGAATGCGGGATCTTTTTCCCTGGAGCTCTGAGCGGAGTCGTTGAATTAGTCCACTCTTATGCAGTTCTTCAGTGCAGCGGGAGGTTTGCAACGCACTTGAGTCTGAACACCAAAAGCTGAACATCAAGCCAAAGCTCGGATGCTTAGAACTCATTCTGTAAAATGTCCACTGATGATAATTATGTATTATGTATGAATTATGAATTATGTATTTAAGTAGCGAGATAAATACTATATATAGATACGCCATTTTTAAATAATTTATGATTTTTGAACATACATAATATATATTTTAAAGTAAAAAATAAGCATTAATTACATTTAAAATTATTTATTTATTTTAATAATCTAGCTATGCATATATAATATATAAAATGAATGAATGAATGAATTAAATAAATAAATAGCCAATATGAGGAAATAGCCAGTATATTATGTATAACATATGATGTATTTTATATAATAAAATTACATATAAAAATTATATATTAATATATTATACAAATATTAAAATTATAATATATATATATATATATATATATATATATATATATATATATATATGCTATTCTAGCTATGCATATATTAATATATAATTTTGGCGGGTTTAAAGTAAATAATATCCAATATAATATCAGTGTATAAAATATATATTTAATAACTTGTTTATATTTGTGTGCGTGTGTGTGTATACTTACTATAGTTATGTTTTAGAATATTTATGATTTTAATTCAAATAAATATATACATAAAGAAATATTTGAGGTTAACCTGATCAAGAAAATAACATTTAGTTGGCCAAATAAGGCTTGCCAATGAAATTATGAATTATTACAATTATGAAATTGTGAACTATGTTACCTGTCAACTCATACAGTTTGTCCGTAACATAGCTGACAATCTTACCAGCAGGGAAAACATCTTTTCTTTGTAATATAAAAGTGGTGTTTAATGATTAAGCTTGATTAAGTTACACTGATACAGTATACTGTACCAATTGTTGTTTTACTGAGAAAGCATGTAAGCAATCAAATATTAGAAAACGGACTATTTCATAACGCCTCCCTGTATGATTCACCACAGAAAAACCCAGAAGCCCACCGGCACAGAGCACAAAAACCCCAGAGGAAGCTCAGTATGACATGTCAACAACATCCACAGCGATCCCAGATCCTGGCGGCACAGACGCGGCCAATCAAAGCCAGCGATGCAGATCACATGAGCGGCGGATCCACACTGACACTTCAAAGAGCAGAGTAACTTCACAACTCAACCAAACCAGCCTCAGCTCCTCAAGATGACCATTCAACATCACCACTGAGATGAAATATCACATCATATCGTGCAGCGGCTCTCAACCCAAAAATACATGTCAGGTCTGTTCTGATAAGAGACGAGAATAACAACGCAATGCTAAACGCACAGCAAAATACAGTCATCAAATCATGAATAGCTACAGTAGCAAAATTAATACTATACATAATTTTACAAAATAACTTAGTATTATTTGTATATTTAGAAATTGTTTTATTAAGAAATATTTATATACACATATAAACACATTATATATTAATTACATTTAAAATATTTTTTTTTCCCCTATTCTAACTAGGCATACATACATTTATAAATATATACACATATACACTTTTTGGGGGGGTTAAAGTAAATAATAGCAACTATTTTATAAAATATGAAATGCATATACTGGTAACTTCTTTATATATAACTTGTCCTATTGTAGCTATGCATATATGATTATATATGCATTTAAACCCTAAAATATACAATTTTGGGTTTAAAGTAAATGATATCCAGCATATTGTTGAGTAATAAACTACGAAACACATTTAATTACTTATTCATATATTTATATATAAAACAGGCTAAACTATGAATTTATTATACATTTATTATAAAACAATTTTTAAATATATATATATATATATATATAAAATACACACACACACACAACATATGTTTTTTTGTTTTGTTTTTTTTTGGACACCAAAAGATGTCTGTCCTATCAAACTCAACAATATTTTCCTCTGACACATAGAAAAAAGTCAAATCAGACTGATGTTGATCATGGACAGGTTGCGTGACGGCCTCATCCTCAAAAACCATTAATAAAACAACACAAGATCAAAGAAAATACGACCCAGATGGCATTAAATACAGGTTACATGTTTTACTACTGTCTCAGGTTTTGCCGGTCCTGTATACTGGAGCAAAGCCACAAATAATTATGTTGCTTGAGAGTTTTGCAACTAATTAGGAGACAGCAGTGGTCAATCATGAAAACATTTAATGCCACTGATTGGTTACGCTGGTATAAAGGGTGGCACCTTACGATCTGATTGGTTAAAACTGGGATGCCTGTTTGCACAAGACACATTATGCATCTGAAGGAATGGATAAAATCACATTCTTAAAAGTTGACAATTTTAAGCTTGGTGCAATGCAATCAACAAGAGACAATTAGACAGAGTGATTAAAAGAAGCAGAAAGATTTCAAAAGGAAAGCAAATGGTCAGCAAATAACGTTTTGTTGATGGTTCAAGCAGGTTCAACAATAAGAAGATAATAAAACTCCAGCACTATCTTTTGTCCGGTATAAAACAACACACGTTTTCAGGGGTCAGCGGCTCTATTCACGCGGCACAATGGAGGGACTTCAGAGGAGCTCGACTTCCCCGGGATTTCTTGACCTATTGACAGCGGACTGACCTTATATACTCCTGTGAGAAAGACTATTGTGCTCCGGAGTCAAGCAAGACAAACAAGAGGGGGAAAAAAAAGAGTTCCCTGCGGTCTCAAAGAGTCTTAAGTCAATCCTGAGCAAAGCCCTTCAGAGCGGGACGTTAATGGTCATCAAACTCCAATCACTTTGAACCGGGTGTCTCTTATGAGGTCTGAAAGCGTCCTATTGCAGAATGAAGTGTTTTTTCTAAAACATGCATGAATGAGTGCAGAGAGAAAAATGAAGATGCCTCACACAGGAAAATCCACCAAAGTGGCCTTTTTTAACCAATTCTTAACTACCTTAAATCATTATGTTAAATTTGGAAATTGTCCTGAAATTCCTCCACAAATAGCCTGGAACTATGTGCACGGCTCCAGACATCTGGCACGTTTTAGTCGCACGGAATAAAAACAGCTTTAAGCGATTCTTCCACGGTTTGTTCACCTGGAACCGACTGAGCTTTATTTGGCGTTAATTGGTGGCGATGTGTGGAGCGCTGAATGCCGACTCTCTCTCTCGCTCTTGTCTTAACTTCTGAATCGTCTCTGCGGGGAGTTTTACTCAGTTTCCATTCAGGCCTCTGGTATTTTCAGCTCCTCTGCTTTCGCACCATTCGCTTCATTAAATTCTTCTGCAGTGAGAAAGGGCTTGACGGACACTGAGAGAGTGGGACGTGTGAAAAAGGCTCTGGGGGAGATGAAAGAGGCCCCTGCGGCCCCGGGGCCCCGGTGACCGTCAGCTCGGACGGACCTGAATAATCCTGAATGGGCCCGCCGTTCTTTCACATCCTTTATTCTGACTGCTAGAACTCTTCATTGCGCACAATGGCAAATGCACTAAAACTGTTTTCTCATGCTAATGCATGTGAACTCACTCCCACCGAATGCTTTGCTTTTTCCTACAGGATTTAAATGGACCAATTAGAGCTTTTTTGGAGCCCGTTATGGCTCCTCATCTTCTATATCTCAGTGAATTTTTTTAACACACAACAAGCGCCGTAACGGCCGAGAGAGATCACAGAAATCGATTGTATTTCAGGAGCAAAAGCAAAGTAAACAGAGAAAGAAAAAGAAAGTCTGAAGAGCAAACATTAGGTCTTTGGACTCTCAACAGCTCTCTGAACTTCTGTTTGCATTCATTAGCCTCTATTACATTGTTTACTTAAGCTAGTATCAATAAAAAAATTAAAAAAACGAGCATGACTATTTTAATGCCAAAAAATAAAATAAAAATCAACCAAGAAAATACACTCGTCTTGTATTTTCTTGTACTTTTACAACCAAGAAAAAACACTTTTCTTGTATTTTCTTGTATTTATAAACTTTTCTTGTATTTTCTTGTATTTATACACTTTTCTTGTATTTTCTTGTTTACTTAAGCTAGTATCAATAATAATTAAAAAAAAACCAAGCATGACTATTTTAATGCAAAAAAAAAAAAAAAAAAAAATCAACCAAGAAAATACACTTTTGGTGCAATGCACATATTTTCCCTCCACAAAGTTAAACTTTAAAAGAAGGAAATTAAATTGCACATGCTCTAAGAAGACTGGGCTATGAAATATTAAATGTACAAGCATTAATGAATAATCTAACGCATGCAGACTCTTTGTAACACGCCTGGATGAGTAGATGTGTTTAGGACTGGTGCCTGGCACCTTCTGATCACATCTTCCCCCATATGGATCAAATTGCAGCAGAATGTTTGGGATTCCAGTGTCAGGAGTCAAACAAGAGTCGAAAAGCAACTCTATTCCATTCTACAGCTCGGATTTGTAATGCAACTTAACTTCTAAAATTAACTCTTAAAGTAAGAGTTTTGTGTGACAGAAAAAAAAAATGCAAAAGAGCCGATGTGATTTTCTTTCCATACGAGTCCATAAATAATATTAATAATAATAAAACTATTTTATAAGCGCTAACAGCGCAGCGTTCGTTAAACACGCATGTGCATTTATAACGAGTTCATATGAATCGCTTACCGGCTCTGAAGAATGAATCAAACCTCCAAACTCGCGCAAACACGATCAAACTCTTTCTTCAACTTTCTGGCTCCGGAAAACAGAAGCGCGTCCCGCGAACATCCATCAAAACCCGAGCGAAGATCTGCGCGGAAAGCGGCGGCTCTGAGGCGAGAACCGGGCGGAAAGTTGAGCGGACACTCTCGGATTCTTCTTCTAACTTTTACGGTCCATCACTGAGAGCGAACGAAGGAAGTTTTCGTCTGCGCAATCATCGGAGAAGTTTGGGAAATAAAAACAACAGAAGAGTTTGTGAGCGCGACTGTTTGCGGTGAGACCCCCGGTGATCTGTTTTCAATGCTCTCTCTCTCTCTCTCTCTCTCTCACTCTCTCTCTCTCATGGGTCGGGCTTCACACGAAATGATCGCGCTGACAAAAGTTACATCAAGTTTTTCTACAAGGTCATCCTTGAAAAGTCAAATACTGCATGAAAAGTTTTGCTATGAACTTTCTAAACACGTAAAAAAATAATATATATTATTAAAACTTAATAAAAAAATAAAGGTGTATTTAATTGAATTATTATTATTTTTTAAAAATTTAATTATTCATTTATTTTATATTTTATATAGGCTAATAGTGCTGAAAAGCAGGAAAACAGACCATCAATATCGATGCATTTCGTCCCAGATCTCACCCGCTTAAATCAGCCTCATTCATCACTTTTAGCTGACTGTGGGTCTGTATTTCGAATAGAAAATGGAAATGGGGTCAAAACTAATTCGTGTGAAGTTTACAGCAGATAAAACAACAATTAATTACGCTTAATTAACTCACTTAGACGTGAGCTGCTGGATTAAAATAGATTATGTTTAAATCACCATTAAAACCGGGTTATTTCGGTGCACTTCAGTAATTACACCTACCTTTAATATATAGGCTGTAGTGCATATTAACATGATGATCCACATTTCAAGGAGTGCAGTTTTCATGCAAAGAGGAAAATAGACATTTATTTGGCTAAAACTGATTTCTTTATCATTTTTAATCAATGCATGAAATATTTTTTACACATTATTAGAAATATGTATTATATTAAACTAAGAAAACACTTATTGAACTCCCCAAATGTGTTTTAAAACAGCATTGAATGTCTGGTAAAATGCATTATATTAATGATAAAACATGCTTTTTAATACAAGCTGGTGCTTAGATGGCAGCAGTATTTTAAAGATTCATTTTAAATATGCACAAATCTGCCAAAATCCCATGTTATGGTGCTATAAGTGTCCTTTAAGTAAGTAATCTTAATTGCATTTGTGATGAACATGAGACAAGACGCTGTGTAATATAGAGACAAGAAGATGTTGCACGCCGTACAGCTCTAATCATGACATCACCGCTCTGGCTCGCAATATGAGCTCATGTTTAGTGCACTAGCTAGTGATCATGCAACTCTACACTCTCAGGAAAAAAGGTACAAATCTGTCACTGGGGCAGTATATTGTATCCTGTCAAAATGTACTAATATGCACAATTTAATGTACAAATATTTTTCATTTAGGGGTAAATAAGGTACAAAGATGCACCTTTTTCTGAAAGTGTACAAAGATTTTTCCTTTTCTGAAACACTAGTTTAATGCATTTGGATCAAATCTTGTAAGAATAATTTCTGCATTAAGAGAGACCGGGGCTAGTTGTCACACAGGAAAGTGTTTCCAGTCAAAGGTCGAATGATTATTTTCTCTAGCACTGGTTTTGTTTGTTGGTTTCAAACACCTAATTCACATCTGCCTTAAATTATAATAATGTTTTGTTTTGTAATGATTGAAAATGCATGAAACTAAACTTCCAATACCATCATATATTTCAATTATATAGATTTAAACTGAAATGTTAAACTGTGCCCTGAAGACAAGAGTATTTTCTATACATTTAAGGTTAACACAAGCTATAATTCTAATTATTTTACATCTACAATTATACTTGCTTTACAGCTAATTTCAGCTGAAAAGCCTGTAAAAGCCTGCTTAATAGTAGATTTTAAATGTGACAACATGCCCCATATATATGCCACCACTGTAACCAGTTTTTCCTAAGCAATAATTGTGGAAATGTTCAATAGCTTTTTGTAGTCAAAACTTTAAGATTTGTGTTTACACAGGCATTGACTTTTAAATAAACACACACACACACATATATATATTTTTTAACAGAGGAAAAAAGGTGTGACAACTAGCCCCGGTCTCCTCTACAGCTCATTTTTCTACTCTGAATACAACGGTAATTTGTTTTTCTTTTCTCTTTGTCCCGAGTCATCAGTTTCCTTTTTAATAAAGTGCCTAATAACCACAAAACACAGACCAATTATTTTTCTGATGATGTATTTCATGAGTTTTAAATCAAATTGATATCGCTCATCCACCCACCGCTTGTCTTTTGTGATTTTTTTTTTACTGAATTTTTTTTCTCATCTTCTCTAAATACGTCTGACACCACAGAAAATCCCTCAACATCCAGGAGATGCTTACAATGAGGGTCCTGTCAGAATGAGATTTCATGTGAACATCAGATGGACCTCTGAAGGGTCATTACTGTCATGAACGAGATGCGAGTTATGCGATAGCGCCATCTAGTGCTTGATGTTAGCAAGAGAGATGATGCAGAAGACTGATTTAAGCTCTGTAAAAGGATTATAAAACTATACTTAAGTTAATAAATGCATCAAATTGAACAGATATTCTCATCAAAATCTTTGCATGACAGGAAGCTGCTTTCAGACCAGCTTCACAGGAAGCATGACGTCACATCTGGAGGAAATTAAAGTGAGCTTTACAGAGAAATTCATGCATGATTAATGAATAAATACAGAGCTTATTTTAGTTAGAAATTGATTAATCTTCATCGAAAAAAAGGATCATTTATGCTTTATTTTAGCATTGTTTATGACCTACTACTATTGTAGTTATTAATATTTTCAATGAACTTTTATTTTTATATTTTCAGTTTTCATTTTTTTTCAGATATTACTAAGGTTTAATTTATATAAATAAATAAATAAATAAATAAATAAATAAATAAATATTTTTTCCAGTTAGCAATTTTATTGCTTCAACCTAAATTTATTTCAGCAATTTGGTAATATATATACACAGTGTGTGTGTATATATATATATATATATACACACAAACACACACACACACTCACACACACTCACACTCACACACACACACACTCACACACACACACACACACACACACACACACACACTCACACACACACACACACACACACACACACACTCACACTCACACACACACACACTCACACTCACACACACTCACACACTCACACACACACACACTCACACTCACACACACACACACACACACTCACACACACACACACACACACACACACACACACACACACTCACACACACTCACACTCACACTCACACACACACACACTCACACACACACACACACACACACACACACTCACACTCACACACACACACACACACACACACACACACACACACACACACACACACACACACACACACACACACACACACACACACACACACACACACACACACACACACAGATAGATAGATAGATAGATAGATAGATAGATAGATAGATAGATAGATAGATAGATCATTTTCAGGTTTATTTATTTTATGAAAAATAAGATTTTTAATAGATTTTGTTTTAGTTTATTTATAATAACTCTGTTAACGTGAACTAAGAACAATATTTCTATAGCATTTTAAGTCTTTTATGCTCATCAAAGCTGCAACAATTTGATAAAAATACAACAAAAATACATTATTAAAATATTTGATAAAAATACAACAACAAAACATATATTATGAAAATATTACTACAGAAAATCAGGATATTACAATGATTTCTGAAGGATCATGTGACACTGAAGACTGCAGTAATGATGCTGAAAATTCAGCTTTGATCACAGGAATAAATTACATTTTTACATATATTCAAAAAGAAAACAGTTATTTTAAATCGTAATAATATTTGACAATATTACTGTTTTTTATCAAATAAATGCAGCCAAAAATCTGAATTATTCCAAACTTTTGACACAAGTAATAATCCAAAAATGGCATGCACAGGATTGTGGGATCTGTGAAACACTGGACTCTGGACGTGTCTGATGTCTTTCTCTGTATATAAAGGGAACATTTTCCATCTTTTTCAGAGTATTTCATAGTAACTTTATCTTGGGCCCACATGCTGGATGACATTTGACCTTTAATATCCGCAGTTTTCCCGAGCGGCTTCCCGTTCCAGCGGTGTATTAAATCAGATATGCTGTGCTCATAATGAACGCCTCGTCCCAGTGCTGACCCCCGTGACCTCTGGGCTTCATATCTAATTGATTTAGATTCGGCCATCGTGATTGGGCTCTAATGGATGGCGTGTTCGTTCGGACGCACCGGGGTGGGATTCGCCGTGACCTCACAGCACAGGCACGAGATGAAGGTGGAAACGCGTCGGGATGGATGTGCAGATCACAGCTTTAATCCGTGCAAAGGCACTTTATTAGTGTGGAAGCGTTACAGCCAGATAACATGGGTCTCTAAAATTCAGCAGACAGGGTGGGATCGTCCCGGATCGCTGGAACAGAAAACAGCACATGCAATAAGAAATTAAACACTTTAAAATAAGACATCATTGACATTAGTTGACATGCAGTGTTATTTTAGCATTATTTATAATTTTTCTCAATATTTTGAGTCAGCTTTTAATTTTTTTTTTTCAGTTTTCATTGTAATTTTAGTCCATTTTAGTAGTTTTGTTATGTGCTTTTATGTTTTTTGCTGCTATTACTATTTAGGTTACATTTATTTATTTTACATGCATTTATCACCATCTGTTTGATTACATGTCATTAACTAACTGCATGAATTTTACTGTACATTTCTGCCATATGGACATCAACTTGACATAGTCACCACTGATAAGCTACTAATTGAAATTGTCCCCATTTTGATCAAACATTTAAATGCAGTATATGTGTATGTAACCACTGTTGTAATTTCAGCCGAATCTGAAATAGGTCACACCGTTGATATTAACTGAGAAGTTAAAGAAATACGCTAGAAAAACACAGGTAATGCATGTAGAGTAAGAACATATAAGAGCCGAAGTGTTTGAAACATACGAGCAGAGTTCAGCTGAATAATAAAGTTTACTCTCTTTAACTGTATGTTGTTCTGCTGTTTTGTGTTCATCTGCTCTTTTTACATTGACTATCACTCTATATAGACTAATACAATCAGATACAATAATAATTTCTCAAATATTTATTACAATATACTGATGAACATTGACTTCAGTGCTATGAGAGACTGGATGCTTTCAACTGATTTCCTATTGAACTCTCAGCAAATGAACTGCAGCTCAAACTATTTCAAATATAGTGAATTATGCTACAAACTTTATCATAAAGCATGATGTTTCCATCTAACATGTGTTTTGAGCTGCAGCTCGTCATATTAATGGAGTGTTTCACTAGTTAGCAGTAAACCGGTTAGCATATGTTCCTAGATTTGTGTTGGATGCTATCTTTGGTATGGAAATTTTATTTGTAAACATCATACTTTTTTTGCTTATTTCAGTTAATGTCATAAAACTACAAGTTAAGCCAGTAGTAGTGCTAACAGTGTCATGTAAACATGACTAAAAAGGCAAAAAGTGGAGGAACAGACAAACCGAATCAACTGAGTGAGTCATTTACACTGGAACCGGTCTGACTGATTCAAACTCATGACTTCAATCATTCAGTTCAAGCGACTCACTAGCAAAAACCAGATCAAAAAATCTATTCATTTTTGAATTTCGACATTGCTTGTAATTATTTTAAAAAGCCCGTATAGTGATGGGTGAAAGGGCTTTTCGAAACTCAGTTAAATCACGATTCACTGTTTTGAAACGCTCCGACTGAAACTTGCGAATCATTTGATTCAGATCGGGACTTCGGAGCAGGTTCGCGAATCATTTCGCACATTGAATTATTCGTGCTCCGCGCTCCTAAATCCTGATCTGAAATGATGGTTCACGAATCATTATTCAGATCAGGACTATGGAGCACAGATTGCGAATCATTTGATTCAGAATGGTACTTTGCAACGGGTTCGTGAAACATTTCATGAATTTCCCTCACGAGCTCATCCCTATAAGCCCTAATCGCTTTGAAGCTCTCACTCCGGAGGGTAAACCCTTAGAAGGGATTAGGGCATATAGGGATGAGCCTTTCTGAATGGAGTGTAGAGTGTGATGCCAAACAACTTCTCTGTGCAAAGGATCATGGGGGCCCAAAGTGTCCATCAGTTGTACCCTTCGAAATCCTTCATTACGAAGGGCCTTTTGAAGTGGCCAGTTTGGAACGACCCTTCAATATGGCAGCCATGCTCGTTTTCACTCCGAAGTGCCCTTCAGAGGGCGATATATCCCGTTTGGAACGCACCGTTGAAAAATTTGCAATCCCCGCTCCGAAGTCCCGATCCACAAGGTTCACAAATCATTTGATTCAGATCGGGTCTTCTGAGCGCATATCGCAAACCTTTATTTTTTTTATTTCCTTTTTTTTATTAAACAGTACAAAACATCAAACCATTAAAGGAATACTCCACTTTTTTTGGAAATAGGCTCATTTTACAACACCCCAAAACAGTTGAGTTTTACCGTTTTTGAATCCATTCAGCCGATCTCCGGGTCTGGCGGTAGCACTTTTAGCTTAGCTTAGCTTAGCATAGATCATTGAATCGGATTAGACCATTAGCATCTCGCTCAAAAATGACCAAAGAGTTTAGATAATTATCCTATTTAAAGCTTGACTCTTCTGTAGTTACATCGTGTACTAAGACAGACGGAAAATGAAAAGTTGTGATTTTCTAGTCCGATACAGCTAGGAACTATACTCTCATTCCGGCGTAATAATCAAGGAACTTTGCTGCCGTACCATGGGTGCAGCAGGCGCAGTGATATTACGCAGCGCCTGAAAGTAGTCCCCAGCTATATCATAACTAGTTACCCAGCCGGGGACTACTTTCAGGCGCTGCGTAATATCATAGCAAATTTCCTTGATTATTACACCGGAATGAGAGTAGAGTTCCTAACCATATCGGCCTAGAAAATTACAACTTTTCATTTTCCGTCAGTCTTAGTACACGATGTAACTACAGAAGAGTCAAGCTTTAAATAGGAAAATTATCTAAACTCTTTGGTGATTTTTGAGCGCGATGCTAATGGTCTAATTCGATTCAATGATCTATGCTAAGCTAAGCTAAAAGTGCTACCACCAGACCCGGAGATCGGCTGAATGGATACAAAACAGTAAAACTCAACTGTTTAACTCTAGAGGAGTTGTAAAATGAGCCTATTTCCCAAAAAAAGTGGAGTGTTCCTTTAAAGGTGCAGTATGTAATATTGCCAGCTAGCGGTTGAAATGGGTACTGCAAAAACAAATGCATTCCGTCCCGAAACGCACATTTCAGAGTAGAATTACTGGCTATAGCATTAATTTCCGGAGAAACAGCTATGTAAACATAACATGTTTCCTAAATATCTACAAACATATTATGTTATTTTTTGGCTTTAGAAGAGTCAAAAACTTACATCAACTTTAAGACATTAAAGTTACAAAACAAAGACAAAAGAACGAACACAAAAACAAAACCTTAAGAAAATTAACCATGGTTTTACTATAGTAAAAGTGTAACTTTTTTTTTGTATAACCACAGTTTTACTTCAAATACCATGGTTAAACTGTGGTTAGTGTAGCAAAACCATGGTTAATTTGTGGTTACCATGGTTTAACTATAATAACCATGTTTTTTTCACCTTAAGAGCACACATATGAATATAGAGGTGAAGTTTTCACTGCTTTAGGATCAACAGACGTTTGAATAGTTTCCATGTACTCATCTAGATCAACTTTGAATAAAGAAAATCTATAGTTTCCAAAGTCGGACATCGCTTGTGATGATTTTCAAGGGTGTAGAATTTAGTAGAGATGCTCTGACATGATCCTACCGATATCAGACACTACCATATTATCCCTAGCAATAATTTTGATCAAACAATTAAATGTCTGTTGTCTGTCGTTATGTCAACATCAATGCCAAAATCAAACCTACACCCTTCACATTAGTTGATATTAATACAACTGAAGAATTGTATTTTTATTAGCATTTATTAATTTAATTTTTTTAAATAAATAAATTATATATTTTTAATTTACAATTTTAATATTAACTAAACTTTCTAAAATGGGAAAAAAATGTAGATTTTTTTTTTAAATCCCAAAAACCAATAAAAAAAGACTAAATTAAATTAAATTAAATTAAAATTAAAATTAAATTAAAATAAAAAAACAGAATATATATATATATATATATATATATATATATATATATATATATATATATTAATAAATACTGTAATAATATATTAATAATTCTAAAATACCCCAAAGAGCCTAAAATAATGAAATAGTAAAAAATAAAAATAAATAAATAAAAATTGGTGAGCTCTGCACCTGGTGTCAATTTACATCTATTTAAAAAAAAATTCTGCCAATTTCAATTATGTTGAAATCATACTTTTTCAGTGTTCAAATCTTCCCCAAACTGATGTCCACAGATTTTTCATACAATAAACCACGCAAACACAAAGCTGACATTGATGGACGGCAACAATGCAATGATTTTGAATATTATAACTTATGATCTTAAATGCAACTCCCTCAAAAATAAAATCAGTTTTGCTCTCGTCTGAATCATATTTACATCAAAGTATCTAATGCTTGGCCTCATAACGACTGTACACCTACATGTTTTATTCGATTCTTTAATGCACTTATTTGATAAATGCTCATCTCTTGTGTTTTACATTAGAAATCCATCCCTGAATCAAAAAGTAGTGCGATCATGTACCAAAAATACCCATAAAATGTGACCTCAAACCCTAAAAACATCCCTGAAGATGAACTCATCAGAATCATTTACATTTCTACCCAATAAAGAACTAGTTTCCAGGTCGCTTTCTCTCCTATGAATCTATAGTCTGTCCAGATCCTGTGCTGTTTGTTCCTCCTGTATTTGTCAGCACAGACAGCTCTGCTTCTGCGGGTCCCAGCGGCTGAATGAGACATTAAGGACATGCTGGGACAGAAGTAAATGTGCCTTCATCAGTTCAGCTGCCTCTGTCGGCTCGGCGAATCCCAGAATGCCTTCTGACTCCAGCGGGAGCGCTGATCGACGCGTCTGCTGCCCTGAAACACTGAGACGACAAAGATTTTCACCAATAACTTTACAAACCCAAACTTTTCTCTTTACAAACATCACTTTTATGCTGGTATTTTGGTGATTTTTAGTGGATTTATGAAGCCACTTCTTCTCAAGATCTCACAGGTGTTACATATCAGTAACTAAACCATTAAAACATGATCGTTACTTGAAACAAAGTAAACATTAAATACCGTAATATAAACAAATGCAAAATTGTAAAATTATTACTTTATTTCAGCTAATTGCCAATGCAACACTTCAAGTACCAAAATAACTAACACTAAAATTAATAAATAAAAATGAACAAAATCTTTTAAAAAGAACACAAAAAGCGCACAATAAAATTTCTGAAACTTTAAAAATAAAGTGAAAAGGGATAAAAATTAAAATATAATTCAATATATTAACAAAAATAATAAAAAAATATTTAAAGCAAAATAAACATGAATTAAAATAAAATAAAAAGTAAATTTATTTTATTTTAGCTAATTGCCAAGGCAACTTAAGTTTAACTTAAGCACTAAAATAACATAAACTAAATAAAAACTACAACAAATAAATAGAAAATCTATAAAATATAGACTAATAAAAATGACAAAAGCACACAAACTTTAATTAAAAAAGAAAATATATATATATAATTCAATGTATTTAAAGTAATTTATAACTAGAAGCAAAGTAAATGTTAACTAAAAAAAAACAAAAATTACGAAAACTTAAATTTCATGTTGTTGTATCATTAAAATGAAAAGAGATAATACAAAAATAAAAACATTTTAAATATTTAAAAAACTATAATAGTATCTCAGTGATACTAAAAACAACACTTTTCACAAATTAAAAATAAAGTAAAATAAAAATAAAATCCTAAAATAAAATAATTGTATTTTTAAAATAAAAATAACTAGTTTTACAGTGTATATCAACGATACTAAAATAACATTACATACATTTCCAACAAGATCCACTAACCTCAAACAAACACAAAACTGTCTTAAAGTTCAACAATACATCTGTTGTTTTAGCCATTCAAGCATCTTTTTAAAAAAAATATATATTTTGATTGTAAAATAGGTTTGTGCATGTTTATTTAGAACAACTGAGACTTCATTTTTAAATGTGACTCAAGAGTCCAGATGCTTGTGGGCCCGGGGTCACTGTATGTGTGGTCAAACAAGTGCAGGTTTAATACGAACTCGTGAGAATGTGAGCGGATCATTTTCTCGCTCGCAGCTTCATGAAGTCAGTTTTCTCTTGGCAGCGCGTCTGAGTCGCCGTTAGCATGAGTGTCAGGTGAATAGCGCCGCGGTTTCATTGGGTTTTGGACGGTTTTCTCATCCGTTCCCCCACAGAGAGCCACCTTCAGCGAAAGCCAACTATCACTGGGGCAGAACCCGCAGATCGCCATCAGAGGCTGACTGACAAGCGACTGTGCATGAGAAGCGCCTGCTCCTTCCAAAAATATTTGCTTGAGAGATAGCATTTTTGTAAATAATTCATCAGTGCATTTTTTTTTGCCCCTTTTTTCTTGTTAATGCATAAAAAAATAATCATTTTAACAGTTTCCACTTCCACCACGGTCACCAGGTAAAACCCTGTAGCCCCACAATGTAAGATTTAGCTTATAAATAATAAAATATTATTATTACTTTACTCTAATAAAAAATAAAATGCAATAATAAAATGTACACAATTTATTATTATTATTATTATTATTATTATTATTATTATTATCATCATTATATATTTTTATAATAAATAATACATTTAATTTGATAAATATTTTTACTATGAATTTGATCATTTTAGTGTTTTACTTTATTAAAGTTTATTAACATTTTAGTTTGTAAAAAAAAAAATAATAATAATTTTTACATTTTATAATTGTATTTTTTATTTTGTATTATCTTATAAATCATTAAAAAATTATTTGGATGCACTTAACTTGACCTCTGAATTACAATTTCAGTGTAAATTTTAATTTATAAATTAATAAAATATTTGTTACTACTTCTACTACTATTACTACTACAATTAATACAATAAAAAATAAAATAAATAAATAAAATGTTTATTATTATTATTATTATTATTATTATTATTATTATTATTATTGATAATTTTCCTTTAAAATGCACCTACTCCAATTTTAATTTCCAGGTAAACTTTAGTTTATGTAATTATATATATATATATATATATATATATGATGTATTTTTTTATTACTATGCATAAAACTTCACCTCTGAAACAAATTTTCAGCAGTTTTTTGCCAAATTTATCCAAATGAATTGAGTTTTTGCTTAAAGCACGAGTAAATATCTGCCAATGGGGTCAGAAAAATCAACTTATTTAGAGGGAAGTTTTTTCAGATTTTATTTTTTTCTTGTTTTAAGCAAAAACTCAATTTGTCAGAAAACCAAACTTATCATCTCATGTCATTTTACTTCTCAAGTACACTGAAAAAAAAAAAAAAAAAAAATGATACTAAATTTTTTTTAGGTAAGTGGTTGCAAATTTATTTTAGCTACATTTAAATAAAAAAAAAATAATGTTGAAAGTTAGTCAACTAAATTTGTTTATTTAAATGTAGCTAAAATACACTGATTGCAACAACTTACCATAAAAAAAAATTTTTTCAGTGTGAATGCATCTTGATTTATACTGAAACAGAAGACAATAATGCTGATTAAAAACACTGAGAAACATCCAGTGAGGGGCAGCAGAGCGGCTGAACGGAGGGCGGTTTCGGGGCGTTTGTGCAGAATGACGGGGCTCCGCAGATGAATGAGGGATTAGAGATCACTGATAAAGACAAGCTGGGCTTTTGGGCGGCTCTGGGTGGAAGCGGCACAGTCGGGGCTGCCGTAGATCTTCCGCTCAGCTCATTGTTGGGGCTCACAGGCCGAGAGAAGCGTCCACGGGAGGGAGCTTGACCCCCGTGACTGCACTCAAGAGCAGCATTGTTCCCACAAATCCCCACAAACCCGCCTCTGAGACGCACAGATACTACAGCTTCAGCAGCACAGTCTGGACCAGCCGTGTTTGCATGTGGGGAAACAGGTTTACTTACAAACATAACGTCTCCCATTGGGATTTCTGCAACATTTTGCTGTGCTTCAGGTAGAGCTGCTGAAGACAGTCCTGTAGGGGGCGACACAACAACATCAAGAGCATGCAACTGTGCAGGTGATGAAGTTCACAGAGCAAGATTGCAAGTGCTGCAATTTGTCAACCTGAAAATTTGTTGAGATAACTTGAATAATTAACATAACTAAAGTTAACCTAAGTTTAAGTACGAACACTTGCGTTTCTTAAGTTGAAAAAACACTACTTATTTTAATGTTACATTTTAAGTGACTGCAGCAATCATTTTTTACAAAAAAAGTGATTAAAATAGAAACTAGTTTACTGCGTATTGTGCATTATGTACTGTAAAAGAAATGGTGGAATTAGCAAAATGTAACAACTTTTCAAATTCAAAAAAGTGAGTTATTATTCAGTAAATACCTCAGTGTTACTTTAGTATTATTATTAAAGTATTACAATTTATAAAGATTTCAAATCAATTTTTTATATTTTTATATTTTCTGTTTTCATTTAAAATTTAATTAAAGTTTTAGCAATTTTGTTTTGCATTTTTTGTAGTTAGTTTTTTTTTTGTCTATTTTTTAATTAATCATTTTATTATTACTACACCAAGTTGGACTAAATCAAAATGAGAATAGCAACGTGCTGAAATATTTTATTTTTTATTTTATTTTAGTTAACGTATATTTTATTTTAAGTAGGGATTTTTTTTATGGTTTTAGTTTCAGTTTTAGGTTTTATTAACTAAATAACATTAATTAATTTACTGAACAACATGTCTAAACACACATTAAAAGTAGTTTAATGAATAAAATGAATGGAAAAATGATTAAGAATGCAAATGACCCCAATCTGACAAATTGAAAATAAATAAATAAATAAATAAAAAATGTCCCAAAACTACAAAAAAAAATGCATTTGTACACTTTAAAAAAATTAACCAAAAATAACAATCATGATAACGGAAACGTCCCTGAACAGCTGAGAAAACTAACATTTTTATGTTAAAAATGTATGCTAAATAAATTAATATGACCCAAAACTACAGCTACGACAACGCGTGTTTTATTCTTTCACTATTAGACCACCACAAAAAACTTTTTGAATTTGAAAAACATTTCACTAATGTTTAAACAACATTCTTCATAGTAATAACAGTAGTCTATTAGTTTACCGTCTCAAACACTGTGGCGGTTTGTACCTCGACTGACCTCTGAAATCTCACCTCTGCATTTCTGTCAAACATTTGTCAGCTCATTCTGGCCTCCAGCGGCACAAAAACAGCCTCTAAAGGCCTTCCTGTCCGTTTTACTGGCTGTGTGGAGCAAATAAGGGGCGTAAAACTGGCCTGGTTTTAATAGGCACTTCAAACGGTTCAAACACAGAGGTCATGTGAGAAACTCAGGACGAGCCGCACAGACACATAATACAGCATATTTATAATTCTTAAGTCTATATTTGTTTACAACTGAATTAAATGGAGAGCTAGATTAGAGCTATTTAAAATAGATAAAGGTGAACCATGGGCTGTGTTTGGAATGGACTGCATACCATTTAAATGTCATGTAAATAATATAAGAAATAATACGCTGTATACAATTTCAGACAATGGTATTTTCACCTGACCTCATTAGAGTCCAGTGTGAACATATGATTTGAGTACAGAAACATTTAGTGAGAGTCTGTTGGTGTTGATGAACACTAGGTGGCGCTAGAGACGCAGATCCTATAAAAAGAGTTTGATGCTGAGACAGTTTTGAACTTGAATCTCCAAAGATCAAAATGGGCCAAATGGGTCTTTATAAAAAATATCAGATGCCAAGAAATACTTCTTGTGCATGCTATTAAGATCAAAAACTTGATGTAAAAAATGAGAAACTGAAAACAAAAATCCAAGACTTTTGTGAGCATGTGTGGATTTGGGGATTTAAATGTTACCGACTGAGAGAAGTAGAGAAAGAAAAATGGAGAAGTTGAACCTCTCAGGTCTTGAGAGTTGAAAAAGTAAACGTGTTTTTCTTCTCATTTGGTGTTTTTACCCACTTCTCCACAGAGAGAGAGAGAGAGATAGAGAGAGATTGAGAGAGCGAGTCACCTCTAAAGCCCAGTTTCAATCACCTGAGACATGAATGGAAGAGCTGATCCAACCAGCTTTATCTAAATGAAGACATTCGTCTATTGTCGGTTTTATTATTTTTGCATTATTCTGCATGAATTGCATGAGGATGTCATATAAGAGAGGTTCTGTCAAGTTTAGCTATTCAGATTCGGTTATTTTTGTCTGGTCTGGTTAAGTTAAACACACACACACACACACACACACTCATGTCTGGTTTGAGGTTTACAGGGACTCTCCATAGGCGTAATGGTTTTTATACCGTACAAACTGTATGGGCTATTGCCCTACACCAACCCTACACCTAAACCTACCCCTTACAGGAAACTTTCTGCATTTTTAGATTTTCAAAAAAACACCATTTAGTATGTTTTTTAAGCCTTTTGAATTACGGGGACATAGACAGTGTCCTCATAAACCACCTTCAAATTGTAATACCTCTGTCATACCCATGTCATTAAACACATTTTGTCCCCGTAAACCACAAAAACCAGTACACACACACACACACACACGCACGCACGCACGCACACACACACAACAGACACAGACACAGACAGACACAGACACACACAGACACAGACACACACACACACACGCACGCACGCACGCACACACACAGACACAGACACAGACACACACACGCACACACACACACACGCACGCACGCACGCACGCACACACACAGACACAGACACAGACACACACACACAAACAGCATTATTGTGGTCCTCTGGAGAGCGTGCTGTTCAAGACCCCTAGCACTAAACAAATTGTCGCGTGACCTCTTGCTCCGGTGTATTTACCCATGACAGGTGTATGAATCACAGCCGTCCCACCCTGAGCATTACAGACCGCTCCATCACACCGAGAGCAAGACACACAACTAAACTTAATTACTAAACTTAATGATCCTCATAATCAACAAAGAGCTCAAAACAACAACAAAAATGCATAATATGTGAAAATGAATTAAATTAAATGTAAAGCATGGTTATTATAGTTTACTACCACACACACACACACACACACACACACACACACACACACACACAAAATTGATTACTTGAACTAAACTTTAACTGAAATTATATATATATATATATATTATAGCTAGTTATATAAAAAATAAAAGACATATTTTAAATAAAAATCTAATACAAATGACAAAAAACTGTATTTTATGGTGTATATACACTGATCAACACAGACTGTTACAAAGAAACTTTTGTGAATTTTAAACGTTGTTACATTTCACGTTTAAATAACATTCTAGTTGCATGAACATTCTAATCTTTCCACAGCCTAAATGGAATGTTTCATAAAGTGCAGACCACTTTAACCATTCTAATGGGAACATACTTTTTGTTTTGTCGTGCCGGCGTGTCGCCCGCTCTCAGTGTAGACGGGGTGTGAGGCTCTTTGTGAAGTGTTCTCCGACATGAGGCGCTCTGACCTCTGACCCCCCTCTCATATCTGGCCCCTCTGCACTTCAGGGCCCAAACCCTCCCCCCTCCGTCCCAGACCGCCGTAGGATTTATTCAGCAGCTCTTGCTGTGGACTGGCTTTGTGACCCCCTCCCAGAGAGTGTTTGGAGAGGGTTGGGGACCGTCAGCGTGAGCAAACGCCCGGTCGTGCCGCAGCGTCCGCCGTGTGACACTGACTCACGCTCACAGCTTTGCTGGCGGTACGGAAGCGTCGCCCATCTGGCCTCGTTCCTCTGCAAAGCAGTAGAAAGATTCAGATTTGAGTTTGATTAGGTCGTGTTGCGATGCTGTCCTTCAGAGGAATGACTTGTGAAGTGAGTTGTGCGTGTTTAACCCCTCATCTCCTACAGAGATGATTTAGATTTTCACTGTGGCTTCTGGCCAAAATATGAGTCCATAATTCATAATAACACTTCCTTGAGAGAAAAAGTCCATCTTGTGTTGTCTCTCATCAAAATCCAGCCACATAGAGCCGTTTTGGCTTGTAAACGCTGCTTGATCTGTGCAGATTTCTCTCCTGATTCAGACCAGACCACTTTTTCACTGGAGGAAGCGTTATTATGCATAGAGGACTCAGAAGCAATGTTTTAAAGGAGATGCAAGTTTAATCTATCAAATATTCAATTGTGCATTGATGTTACATTACACAATATTAAACAATCATGCATATAATTATGCATTCAGTAAGTTGTCTTTTTAATGTCATATAGACACTTTTTGATTGTGTAAACTCGACTCGAGTGCAGTTCGCAATGCCGCTTTCACACCCAGTGTGCAACAAAAACACCTTTTATATTCATGCATTTAGCAGATGCTTCTATCTGAAGCTACACGCATTCCCCGGGAATCTAATTCATTATTTCAACACTTCTAGTAAAGGAATGCAAGCCTCTGCAAAAGCACTTACAATGCGGATGTCTCACAGAAACACGTACAGCAATGATTATGGATCTGTTTTACCTTTTGTTATCAAAATTTAAGCCATCCAAGACAGGGATGTGTTTGTTTCTTCATCAGGTTTGGAGAAATGTGTCTCTGCATCAGTGTCTCAGCAATGGATGCTCTGCAGTGAATGGGTGCCGTCAGAATGAGAGTCCAAACAGCTGATAAAAACATCACAATAATCCACAGATGTTAACTGATGGACTGGAGTGGTGTGGATTATTGTGATGTTTTTATCAGCTGTTTGGACTCTCATTCTGACGGCACCCATTCACTGCAGAGCATCCATTGCTGAGACACTGATGCAGTGACCCATTTCTCCAAATCTGATGAAGGAACAAACTCATCTACATCTTGAACGGCCTGAGGGTGAGCACATTTTCAGAAAAAATACATTTTTGGGTGAAGCATTCCTACTCTTTCTGAGAGGAAACGCTCTGTATTATTATGAGTGGAGAGTCAGTTGACTGAGGTCGACAGCAGCGTATCTCTTTTGTGTGAGCTGTGAAACCGCTGACTGTGGAACGTGAGAAGGAAAGAAAGGTGAGCGCGCAGGGACGTCCCGTACGTGGCTCCTCCTTTTGTTCTCTGTGCTCCTCTTGTTCGGCGAGGAAGGCCTCAGAGACCGCGGGCCTGAAAAAATCCATCCGGCTAATCGAGACTCATCTCGTTAACCTCTGAGTCACCTCTCCTCCTCCCCATCCAAACGTCACACCTGCATTCATGGGCTCTCCTGTGAGGACCCGATCTCCGCCGTGGGAGTCACTGTATGCGCGTCCAGCTGGGAGCAGCTTATCGGCCCAAATAAAACAACAACATTTCCTGGGAGTGGACAGATGTTGAGAGAAAAAGCTTCCAAACCAACCTTCGCACACCAGTGTCTTTGTTTTTCTCATACGGTGGATGATAAGACCTGAGACGACAGAAAGCATAAAGATTAGTTAAAGCTGATGTGTAATTTTTTTTTGCTATTAAAATATTTTTGTTCATTGAAATAAAGCTGAAAAATATTAAATTTAAATATTAGATGCACTAAAAAATTACTTTGAGGTCTGTAAGATTTTTATACATATATAAGCTCTGTATGCCACCAGAATAGAATTAAAATGAAACAGTAAAGTGCAGACTTTAAGCTTTAATTCAAGGGGTTGAACAAAAATATAACATAAAATGCTCAGGAATTACAACCATTTATGTACACAGTCCACCCATTTTCAGGTGAGAAAGTCTTAAGTCTGGAACTCATGGACATCAGCAGAGGCTGGGTTTCTTCTTTGTGATGCTTCTCCAGGCCTTTACTGCAGCTGACTTCAGTTGTTGTTTGTTTGTGGCTCTTTCTGCCTTTAGTTTTGTCTTCAGCAAGTGAAATGCTGCTCAATCAGGTTGAGATCAGGAGATTGACTCGGCCATTGCAGAACATTCCACTTTTTACCTTCAAAAACTCCTGGGTTGCTTTTGCTGTATGTTTTGGGTCATTTCCACTTGTACTACGAAGCACCGTCCAATCAGCTTTGCTGCATTTGACTGAATCTGGGCAGAGAGTGTACACTTCAGGATTCATCCGGCTGCTTCTGTCTTCTGTCTCATCATCACTAAACACCAGTAACCCAGTGCCACTGGAAGCCATGCTCATGCATCACACTGCTCCATGTTTCACAGATGATGTTGTATGCTTTGGATCATGAGCTGTTCCAAGCCTTCTCCAGACTTTTTTCTTCCCGTCATTCTGGTACAGCTTGATCTTATTTTCAGCCGTTCAAAGATTGCTTTTTCAAGAAGTGGTCTGGCTTTTTTAGATGTTTTTTGGCAAAGTCTAATCAGGCCTTGTTTACAGCTTGTGGTGAAGCCTCTGTATTTGCCCTGTCAAAGTCTACAATCAAGAGAAGACTTCACTAGTGACACATCTACCTCCTGGAGAGTGTTCTTCTCTGGGCTGGATGTTGTGAAAAGGTTTTTCTTTATTATCCGATCATCCACCACTGTTGTCCTCCGTGAACGTCCAGGCCTTTTTATGTTGCTGAGCTCACCAGTGCGTTGTTTTTTTCTCAGAATGTACCAAATTGTTGATTTGGCCTCTCTTAATGCTCCTGCTATTTCTCTAATGGATTTGTTTTGGTTTTGAAGCCTAACAATTGTCTGTTTCTCTTGTATGGAGAGATCCTTTGACCGCATGATGTGGGTTCACAGCAACAGCTTCCAAATGCAAATGGCACACTTACAATCAACTCCAGAACTTTTACCTGCTTAATTGATGTAGAAATAACAAAGGAATAGCACACATCTGTCCATGAAACAGCTTTTGAGTCAATTTCCAATTACTAATGGTTCCTTCAAAATGGGGGGAGGTACATATTAAAGAGCTGTAATTCCTTAAAGTTTCCTTCAATTGTGACAAGAACACCCTCAAATTAACACCCTGTACGCTCATATGCATTATATAACTGTAACTTGAATATGTTTTGGCCAGCAGCTAAAATAATAAAAATTGTGCTTGTGTCCAAATATATATGGACCTGACTGTATATATTTCTAAAGGAAGTGTTAACCAAGGTGGCATTTATTTGATCAAAAATACAGTAAAAACAGGTAAATATTATTTTAATTTAAAATAACTATTTTCTATGTGAATATGTAGAAAAATGTAATTTATTTCTGTGATCAAAGCTGAATTTTCAGCATCATTACTCCAGTCCTCAGTGTCACATGAAACACAGAAATCATTATAATTTACTGCTCAAGAAACATTTCTGATTATTATCAGTGTTAAAAACTGTTGCGCCGCTTTATATTTTTGTGGAAACCATGCTACATTTTATTTTTTTATATTCTTTGATGAATAGAAAGTTCAAAAGAAAAGCATTTATTTGAAATGGAAATCTTTTGTAACATACTGCCTTAATAAAAGTTATTAAAATCTTACTGCCTCAAACTTTTGTTTTATTTGGTTAAGAAGACTGAAATAAATCTGAAATAAATAACTAACTGATATAAATAAAAATGAACATATATGGAAAAGTATAACTGCAAATAAGTCTCTTATGCTACAAAAACTAAAATTATAAAATTATATCATATAAATATTAAATAATAATATTACTACATACATTAAATTTATATAAATATTACACACACACACACACACACACAGATCTATGTTTAGATGTTAATAAACTTTCTCTTGTGCCACTTTACAATATGAAATGCTGTTTGCAAACCTTTATATTTTCATCATATGGTGAATTCACATGTGAAAAAAATAAGTTTTGAAGCATTTGCACTCCAGATTCCTCAAACCATGTGTAGTTTTACTTCACTAAGCAATTAGATTCTCCATTTTCACCTGCTGGACCAAAAAACAGGTGAAAAAACCCCACAGACGCACATTAAAGGAGGAACCTGAGAGCAGAATATCTCTGGATATCTCCAGGAGGACCGTTCCTGCAGCCTGGACCTGTTTTCCATCTGCAGATGTTGTTCCTGCCTGATATTTTGATACTGTTGTGACAGGGAGAAGAAGGTCAACATGGATTTAACTCTGATAAAAATCGTTTCCCCTGAGGGAAAGCAGGATCTCAGCTGAAGGCCGCTCACCTCCAGATCTGAATGATTTCAGCCTGACATCACACTCGTCTATAAAACGCCTGTCACGTGTGTTTTGTTTGTTCAAGACTCAGGAGCGTGATTTTTTACAGTCCACCTGGCAGGCCGACGGTTACAGACGCTATATTAGCAGACGTCGCGACTGTCGATGAACCCTATTTAGCTAGACGCTCCTGATCCCTCATGAGGACATGTCTAAAATACCTTCAGCGCTATCAGAGGAAATGAGCCTCTGCTGTCCACAGGCTTTTAAAAATGAGAGCAGCGAATGCTTTGAATTCCTCACATTTCCAGAGATACAGCGACCGGAAACACGCTCATGTCTGGATGAGAGAGAGAGAGAGAGACAGAGACAGAGAGAGAGAGAGAGAGAGAGAGAGAGAGAGAGAGAGACTGCGGGTGTAATGATGAATATGACTTAGAAATATTTACATGTGACTGATTCTATCTATCTATCTATCTATCTATCTATCTATCTATCTATCATTATAGGTTGTTTGAGACAGAGATCGATTGTGAAACCCTAGAGGAGACACAAGATCAACTGAGGTCATTTTGTCAAGAGAAACATCTGAAACTTCAGCAAAAAGCCACAATTTGAAATATAAAATGATTTTTATAATCTAATTTAAGGATATTGCATGAATAAAACTAATGAGATTCAAAAAAAAGCATTAAAAAATTGCACTGCCTTTCAAAAGTCTGGAGTCAGTAGGATTTTT
>JAFVLL020014267.1:0-37500 GCA_021397915.2 Tor tambroides | reverse complement strand
GAATGTTTTAGAGTGCCTCCTTTAAAGGGGTCATATGATGCGATTTCAAGTTTTCCTTTCTCTTTGGAGTGTTACAAGCTGTTTGTGCATAGAAAAGATCCCTGAAGTTGCAAAGACTAAAGTCTCAAAACCAAAGAGATATTCTTCATAAAAGTTAAGACTCAGCCACACCCTCCTAAAACGGCTCTTTCAAACACACCCCACATCTCTACGTCAAGATGTGGGGAGATTTTCATAACACCGCCCAAACGTATACGCAATGAAAGAAGGTGGAACTATTATTCTGGCTGTAGTATTGTTGCTGCCACCGGCACCATGTCCTGTAGACACTGTGTTTCGTTGTGAAAGTACTTTGTCTGGGCTTCCAAAAGAGGACACAACTAGAAATCAGTGGTTCAGTTGTATTTACAACACTGTTCCAGAACAGTTCAACCCAAATATTAGAGTGTGTGCAGCGCATTTGAAGGAGGACTATTTCCTGAACCTGGGAGAGTAGCCTACAATGCCAGCTGTGCACAAAGGCTGTTTCTATAAAGTGGGACAATTCCAACTTCGCAAGGACAGTCTGGCGCTTCTGACTCACAGCCTGTAAGTATGTTTCTGCTACTGACGATTCAAACAAGAGTTTTGAGCAGTGTAGAGTAGTGCTTGTTGTTTGTGTTTCTCCGATCACAAATGCAGACATGGTAATGTTTACACGGCGCGATGCAACGTGACGCGTAAAAAGACAGTATAAGTCATTATAATCAGTAATTATGTCCCCACTGGATGCAACAAATGCCTTGTTCATAATGGGTTTTATTGTTTTTGTGTCATCGCACCGGGACACGCCATCACAATACGGTAAGGGGCGTAACATTTACGTCTCACGCTTGAGGTATTCGGCCAATCACAACGCACTGGATAGCTGGCCAATCAGAGAACGCCTCGCTTCTCAGAACGATGAGCTTTGTAAAAATCGGCGTGTTTCAGAAAGGCGGGGCATAGAGGAGCAACAATAATGTACAGTATGTGGAAAATAATGGTGTTTTTTGAACCTTAAACCACATAAACACATTGCATTACATCAAATAAACAAAATAATGTTCTTTTTAGCAACTTAATATGACCCCTTTAAAGGTGGGGTATGTAATTTTTCAAAAATGCTTTAGAAAACTGACTCGGGGCCGAGTACCAAAACAAACTTGTAGCCAATCAGCAGTAAGGGGCGTGTCTACTCATGATGTGGAGGAGAGAGCTTTCAGTAAACAGCCGAGCTGAGCGACAGAAAGATAGATATGGCGGATAAAAAACAAAAGAGGACAACGTCTGCGGAACGATAAGGCAAGAAGTTTTGATAGACATGGTATTGCGTGAATCCTAGTTGAGGGTTCCGAGTCGTCTTTTATTTCCTGAAGCAAATTAAAAATAACATAGCTTGGCAAACGATATGTTCGGATAATGTGTTCTTCTGGCATTACAATTAAATTAATACGTGTGGAAAAAATCTTTTCCTTCCTACCACACGATCTCCGTTCTCTGCAGTGCCTCCTCCTAGAAACAATAATTGCAGCCATTTCAAGCGCAAAATAAGATATGCTTTTTTTGGGCGTTAAATAATGACACAAATACCAGTAATTTGACGAGCGCAAATGTTAGTAAAATGCGTTGCGTAATTCATTTGAATACTATCCTCCCAGAAATTTTGCGTCTGAAATGGAAACTCCTACAAATGCATATTCAATAAGGTCAGGGGCAAAAATAACTGTCCACGCCTTTTCAGCGCTAATTGGTCACCGCACGTCTTTAGTAAAACCTGACAGTACAATTTTAATGCCAAAAGACGGTTTGCGCTGGCGCAAGCTGTTTGTAAAACTGGCCCTACATATTTACTAAAAGTAAATAATGATGAAGATGTTTTCTTAATTTGCTGGTGTTTTTTCTATTTGCATGTGTTTTCTGAAGTTGCAGCGCGTTGAGCTCTCTCGGCCACCGTAGGGAAACCCTGATTCGAAATAGTATTTTGGCTAAAAATGTAATTTCTGTCATTTACCTTTACGTCGTTCCAAACTCAATATGCTGCTATTTCTTCTATATGGATTTTTTGAACGTTCACACAGATCTTTTCAAATGCAATAATGGTTCACAGTGGTAGTCCAGACTTGTGCACCAAGTCTTCTAAAGGATTATGTGAGAAACAGATTGATATACAGCTTTTAAATGTCATTCACCCTTCCATTTCCACAATCTACCTAAATGCGTTTATGTTCGCGCGAATCATTCGTGATCCAGCTTCACCTACAGAAGAAGTGAGTACAAGGTTTTTTTAATGAATCTTTGCAAATAGCCTTTCCTAATAATCTGCTAGTTAGCAAGTTTCACGATAAATGTGGCTAAAGTTTACCGTCTTTCAGAGAGCAGCTCAGAAGAGAGGGGCGGGGTGAGCAGAGCTCATTTGCATTTAAAGCGACATGCAAGGAAATGGCTTGCTATGAACAGAGCTGTTTTTGACATGGTAAAAGCGTTGTTGTTTTACACTACCACTAAGAAATTTAAACAAACCATGTTACAGACTTTTCATTCTTTGAGGAACCAAAATGTTTTTGTTTTTTTTATATATATATTCCACAAACCTTCCTACATTCTTAAAATAAAGGTTCTTTATTGGCATCAATGGTTCCATCAAGTACCTTTAACATGTATAGAACCTTTCCATTGATCAAAAGGTTCTTTATAGTGGAAAAAGTTAAAATGTTCTTCACACTAAGATAAATAACGGTTCTAATATGAACAGTTTATGGAAGGTTCTTTGGGGAGGCAAAATGTTTTTTGATTTCATTCTATGAAAATCTCTTGTTGGAGCCGTTCTCAGTGAATTACTGTATTTTGGTCAGTTTTTTACACAAACCGATCAACATTAGCATAAGTATGACTTCAGAAGACTTAAATTATGGTGCACGAGTCTCATTTTTGGATTAACCGTTCCTTTAAATGCAAGATATTCCTTGAACCTTCCTAAATAAATAAAGGTTCTTCATTGGCATTGATGGTTCCATGAAGAACCTTTAACATCTAAAGAATCTTTCCATTGAAAAAAAGGTTATTTTTAGTGGAAAAAGTTAAAATGTTCTTCACACCAAGATAAAAATGGTTTAAGAACTGGTCTAAAGATGGTTCTTTGTGGAACCCAAATATGGTTCTATTGCATTGCTACGAAAACCCTCATTGGAACTTTTATTTTTAAGAGCGTATTGTATATATTAGATATTTCTGAGTGAACAAGGGAGCTTATCCTGGCGTTGTTATTTAAATTAGCCGCCCTCGGCCCCCTCTCTTGCTCTTTCTGTCTCTGTAGGGCCATCGTCGCTAATCAGCGTGGTTGATCTGAGGAGGTGGAGTGGGAGGAGCGGGAATCTGTGACTGTTGGAGCAGAGACGATTAAGAGGCGTTCAGGGATTAGAGCACTGTCGCAGCCGCTTTGCCCCTCGCCACTGCCTAATTCTGATTAACGAGAGACCTTCTGCCTTAAACCCCCCTGACCGACCCTCAACCCACCACAAAACATCATGACCATCGAAAACACACACACACACACACACACACACACATGCTCGTGGCCTCCTCCACCTGCAGATCGCATAGGACTAATGAAACCTCAGTTTAAGCCTGCCCTCTTCCCGCCATTTTTATTGATACGGTCCATATGGCGCTCATTAGTGGCACACTTTACCCCACAGTCAACATTTAATGATTCACAGCCCAGCTTAAGCTAAATCATTTACACGGTTTTATATTTTGGTAACTGACCAACATTTTGGACTAGGATAAATTGATTGGATATAAAATTCATGAGTTATGCTGTAAGGTTCATTTGTTAACATGTATTCATTTTAATTAAATTTTTATTAATTTGTTAACTACTTCAATGGACAACACTTCTTTTTTCATCTTAATGTTAATTTCAACATTTACTAATACAATTTTTTAGATCATCAAACGTAACATTTAATGCACTGAGAACATAAACCATAAATAAATGTATTTCTATTAAATAACATTAACAAATCCGAATAAATTCTTTTAAAAAATTGCTAAAATATACAGATTTAATAAATGAGACCACAAATGAATTTTACTTGGAAATAGATTTTAGAAGATTTACATGCAAAAATTGTTTATTTTTAAATTAGCATTTAAAAAAAAAAATCAGAAGCACATTTCTCTTGTGCACAAATCAATCATATATAGGAGTATTTGATGGGCTCTTTCTCAATATACAATCACATGGCATAAAAATGGTGCATTGTTTGCACTATTATTATAGATCAATTAAACTCGAACCAGAAAACACACATACACACTCCGGTTGCTTGAAAACATACACATTAATTGAAATAAATATGTATGTGTATGTGTGTACACACACACTCACACACACACACACACACACACACACACACACACACACACACACACACACACATATGCACAGGTCAGAGCTCACCGAACTTCATCGTCTATGCACATGCTCTTGTTCCCATGTGAATGGATGCGAATGGGGCCCAAAGTCTAGTGTGACCGCACCTTTAAGAGCGAGCATGCTGTTTGAGGGTCATACGTCACTTCCATCCGAACGAAAGCTATACGGAGGATGCTGGATCGGTTCCCGCACTCGACGGCGCTTTAAATAGGTTCTAATTTTCTCTTTTCTTTTCATCTCTTCTCTTGTTATTGTGGTAATTTCAAGTTCACCTCCGCTGCTGCCCGAGGGCTGACAGTACCTCTGTGTGCCCTCCGTAATTATAGTCAGTCCTCCCAAAAAATGTGATCCCTGGACTTTTGTCCGTCAAGTGTCGTGACAGAGGAACAAAAGCACCAGCGATTTAACTGCAACAAAACTCCCTTTTGTCAAAGCCTGAATGATTTCTTTTGCCTATTGGAAATGAGGTCGCCCATTCGAATTCATCATAAATCATTCAATTCACGTCATTACTATACATTTTGAATGCCACAATTTATTGTTCACTAGGGTGTTATGATCATGTGAAGATATAAAAGTAGTGGATCATTTCATATTGTCGATTTATCTTCACGTGATTGAAATGATACCAAACTATGACAATGGCCAAGCAGGTCAAAGCACGTTAGTCCACACCGCTTACTTTAATACATAACATAAGGCATGTGCAGTTATTGCATTTCACATTAACGAAAGCATAAATACTTAATCAAAACATTCAACATATTCTTGAAGCAAAGCATGCAATGCAAAAAGCCTGCTACACTGTAAAAAAAAATCCAGTAAAATTTACGTAAAAAAAACGGCAGCTGTAGTTGCCAGAATTTTACCGTAAAAAATACGGTAGCAATGTTTTAGGGTTTACAGATTTAATTTAAATTTACAATTAAAAAACATATTTCTTTAACTGATGTAATGTTACAATTTTTCTCGATTGCTAACACACTATAACTGTTTCAATTTTCCAAACCATTCATACAGTTCTCAAAACAAAGACTCGTTTCTCAAAACATTTAACACATTTCACCTGTTTACACAAACATTCCAATTTTCTCAGTGTTTTCTGCAAAACTCTACAAAAAAACGCCATCATTTTGCACAGGTTTAACCATGTTCTCATTCAGAAAACACAAACACACAATATAATTAACTCAAGCATCAAAAAATGAACTCAAACAGCACACATTTATCCCTGTGTGAACATTCAGTAGCAAAACTGATGACACACAGGTCAGAATCTCAGGATGATATGAACAAGAGCACAAGTGATTATGTGTTTTGGAAAATGAATCCTGGTAGTGGGAGACAAAGAGGAAGAGGAGAGGAAAAGAAAAATGAAGGGGATGAGGTCAAAGGTCATTTGTTCCTGATTCCTGATGAAATACAAAGCACTATAGTTGAGCATGTTCTTCTGCATGGACTGACCATGAGGGAAGTTGGCCTACAGGCTCAGCTACAGGGGTCAATGCTGCTTAGACACACAATATAATTACAGTACATAGCAGTACTTCAGATGAGATAACTTTCACTATTCTATGTACAGTAAATACTGGATACCCTCAAACTCATTACTGTTGAATTGATTTGTAGCCAAGTAGTGCTTACATGTACTGTATTTGTTCAGAACTGAGAGACGACTGTCTAGGCGAGGCAGAGAAGTCTTTTTTCAGAAAACTAAGAAACTGCTATAACAAATAAGGATACTACCAATACTGTAATGCAATTTGGCAGAGGATGCTGAATGAATGAATGAATTTATTTATTTACAGTAACTGACAGTGTATTCCAGCGTGTGTTTACTGTATATTCTGTTGTTTGGTCTTTGAACTTTTCTCTTCTAGTGCTTTTCATTTACTGTAAAATCTCTTTACAGTAGTGTAATGAAAGTAAACTTTTCTTACAGTTTTTTTTATGATTGCTTACACACTAAAATTAAAAATAACACACAGTTAGTGAAACCTTACACTCAAGGAACATAACCTCAGCCCAAATATGCACAACAATAAGCACATTCTCAGCCTCACACTTTTTGCAAAACATTACACACATTGTATTGCAAAACACTAAACACACTTCTCTACATTAGACACAGAAATCTAACATAATGTCACTTCTTTGCCATTTCAAGGCACTGCTTTCAAAAATACCACCCCTATAAACCAATTGATCAAACACGGCCATCAGGTGTGCAGACACTTAGGTGCTTAACTGTAAACTCAACAATCAGGTGTAAGCACTATAAAAAGGCAACAGGTGAATTTTTGTATTCAACAAAAATGAAAGGCAGTGTTGCAGTAAGAGGAAGAGGAATACTGTAAGAAGAAACATCTTTGGCCACAGAGCTGTTTTGAATGTCCCAAGTCAACATGGTGGTAACATCACAATATGTGCTGCAATCACGCAGAATGGGGTCCTCATGCTGAAATAGCTCCTTACAACACCGACCACATCACGTTTTTAGACAGACTAAGTATTGGACAGACTACAGTAGGTATCTGTTTCCATTATTCCAGTACCTCCCACAACACTCTCCCTTCCTTTCCTTTTTCCCTTCTGCATGGCAGTGGAAGGTTTATGACCTCCGACCCTATTGAAGCTATGGAGGAGGCCTGTGACCTACTGTAATAGATGCAGAGTCTGTGTAAGCATGGAGTCACCATTCAAGAAGATTCTTTGCCTGGACATTGCCTGTAATGTGGATGAAGTGGCCATATCCAGCTATATGAAGAGATGATAAGAAGGTGTTTTTGTCTCGACAAAAGTTTATGTACTATATTGTAATTAGAATATGTTCTGATTTTCAGCCTGATTGCGATGATGTACTGAAGGATTTTACAATGTGGTGAGAAATAAATACTTTCATCAGTGTGCAACACTGGTCTCGTGTATTGTGTTTGGTCAATTCATGTTCTTTAACAATATCTCAAAAAAATCAAAATAAAAAATCAAACCCAGACTGTATCATTAGAAAGGTAGAAATGTTACGCGTGTTTAAGATTGAGCACAGCAGTGTGTAAGTGTTTCAAACAGAATCCGACTGTATGAACCATGTGTGTATCATACGGTACTGAAACTGGGTTTTGTTAAATTATTGTAAAGTTTTGAATGAAGTGTTTCATTTTGCAAAAGATCTGAGATGTTCTGCTACTTGTGTGTGTAGATGTGTGAACTGTGTGTAGTGTTTTGACAAAATGAGCCTTGTTTTTAAAATCGTGCCTAAACAATCGTAAAAAACCTGTAAAGTTTATTGCTGAATTTTACTGTATTTGCACCTCTCTATTTATGTCATATACTGTAACAGACATTGACTAGCAAAAGGATTCCTGTTTCCCAAAAGGAGGTTTTAGTAACAGTGTTTTGAACTGATCTCACTAGTGTTCTCTAGGCAGTGGAGTAGTGTGTGAATTTGGCAGGTTTGTGCATCATCTGAGGCCAAAGTTTGATTTTGACTGAAGATAATATGTTTTTGACTAGAATATTTGGTTTTGACCTGGAAGTTTGAGGTTTGTGCAAGTTGGTGTATAGTTTTGAGATTGTGTTTATAGTTGTGAGAAAATGGTGAATTGTTTCATGAATTGTGTGTTAGCAATCCAGAAAAACTGTAATATACCAACCTACTGAAGTTCTGAATCAGTTTTGTACCTACACTGATAACCATCAAAATCAGGTGGTCATGAGAAAGTCACATGATGAACCAAAGCTTTTCCACAAGCTGAGAAGGCCAATACTAATATATATATATATATATATATATATATGTATAGAAGGTGCACAATGTCATTCACACAAACACTAAACACCATCATGGTGAGAATCACTAAGCTGAAATATGCAATAAACATTAATTTAACAACATTAGATGTGACATACAACCCTAATAAACATAACTGACAAGAAAAAAACTAAGAAGAAACATAGTTATTTCAAAGAAAAAAAACATCCAATTTGAAATGCAATGCAGGGAATTCTGGGAACGTCAATTTACGTTTTGTCCCTGTAAATGTATTAATTGTGATTTGATAAAATGCATAATGAAATATAATGGGTAACGGAGAAATTTTATGTGGAAGATACACAGTTACAACTTCTGTGAAGAAAAAGTAATGTAACTAGCAGTGTAACTAATTACTGTTGCCAGAAAGTAATAAGTAACAATATTACTTTTGAAGGGAGTAACTAGTAATGAGTAATATATTACATTCTTTGAGTAACTAGCCCAACACTGTTTGTTCTTCAGATAAACATTCATATTTTGTGGTGTTTCGAGGTCAGGTGCCTACAGTAATGAGAGCTGTAATCCACTATAACATTCATACAGCATGCACTGGGGACCTCAGGGGAACTGCATGATTGTTGGGTTTTCACAGGCCTCATTCAGGTTGAAGGACTAGAAGTGCATCTCATTAGCTCTATTTCAACACAGTAATGGCACTCAAGACGTTAACTAAAATTGTCTAATTTTATATAATTGAGATCATTTTAAATTTTATATATATATATATATATATATAAATAAATAAGAAAAAAGACAAGTTCATATATTTGAGGTAAATAACTTTAAATAAAGAAAATAAAATATTGATAAAATGAATCACAAAATATTATAACAATATAATAGAATTATTTTATAATATAAATAATACTGTATTAATACTGATTAATACTGTTAATACTGATTATTAACAATCATTAACATGTTATGTTTTATTTAATATACTGATATTGTCATAATATTGGAATAGAAGTTGTCTCATAGCTTTGAAACGGTTATATATAATACTTATAAAATCTATTTCTCTATAGAGAAAAAAAATGGGTTTTTTGCTTCTAAAACATTGTTGGTCTCAAATACATTTTTACATACATACATATATGAAGAGTTCATTTGCAAAAACAGATAAATCCGTTTTTAACCATTTTCAGAAATCATGTTTTTTCATTGTGCATTCTAGTTAATCTCAATCAAACTGCAGCTGGGTTAAAAACAACTAAAAATACAGCTAACTAACACAATAAAAACATGAAAGCATAATAAAAAACATGATTTTTTTTATTTTATTTAAAAAAAAAACTGAGTTATCTGTTTTTGCTAATAATCTCTTCATATACTAAAAATATATTTAAATATTTGAAAATGATTTTTCCATTTTTTCATTATTTAACTATATTAAATTATTGATTGATATATTGATATTATATTATGCAGTTTAACAGTTAAAATGATTATGTAATACTGCTAAAATCTATTTCTTTATGGAGAAAATTTTATTGCATTTGGACTTTATGGTCTCAATTATACTTGTCATGGGATTCATGATGTTCACTATTATGCCAAACAACATGGATCTGTGGTCATCCTCTGCAAATAAACTAAAGCATTTAGTGAGTCACAACAGTTAATCGTTGGAGTGACTCACTAAAAATCATTTGCATGTGTTGAAGTTTGTGTTTGTGTCTGTGTTCTGTGTGTTTCACACTTTGCTGGTGTGAACGCTGCCTTGAGTCGCCTGTTTTCTTTCCATTAAAGACGGACATCAGAAAACATTATTTGCTTGGGAAAATATTTGGACACTTAAGTCATGCATAAAAATTTCTGAATGTCCCTGCATTAGAAATATAATATTTTAGTATGTTTAAAGCTAAAAAAATAATGCTTTTATTTAGCAAGGATGCATTAAATTGATCAAACGTGTCAGTAAAGACATTTATAATGTTCCAAGAGATTTCTATCTCAAATAAATGCTGTTCTTTTGAACTTTCTATTCATCAAAGAATCCTGAAAAATTAAATATATCATGGTTTCCACAAAAATATGACGCAGCACAATTGTTTTCAACATTGATAATAATCAGAAATGTTTCTTGAGCAGCAAATCAGCATATTAGAATGATTTCTGAAGATCATGTGACATTGACTGGAGTAATGATGCTGAAAATTCAGCTTTGCATCACAGAAATAAATTATGTTTTAAAATATATTCACATAGAAAACAGTTATTTTGAATTGCAATAATATTTCACATTTTTTTCTGTATTTATGATCAAATCAAGGCAGCCGTGATGAGCAGAAGAGCCTTCTTTCAAAAACAGCTAAAAATCTTATTTATTACAAACTTTTGACTACCAGTTTACACCGTATATTGGTGATAAAACGTATAATGTAATAATCTTGAGACATCTTTAAGTGTTTTGGAGACTGCAAAACTCATCAACCAATATTAGGGATTTCTAGAACATTCTAGGACAATATCTTGTGTCTCACATACCAGCTTCAAGTTCATTCACAAAAGCCTTCACCCCCTGTGCATTAAATAATGCACACATCCAAATGAACAGAGCCCCCCTCTAGCTAATCTTGCTCAATCAAGTCTTAAATCAGACCTGTCGAGTCTAGCTGTGGTCCAGCTCTGTTCTGACCAGTGTAACCCAACAGCTCCAGCGCACAAGACAAATTGGATCTGGTGGATCCCATATATCACTCCTCTGTGTGTGCGAGCGAACATTCGCCTCTCTCGCGCTCACAGGAAATTGACTAAAGCTGCATGAACGTATCAGAGGACCGTTCCCTTCAATCTTTCATCAAGGGTGCGAGTTCACATCACATTGGTTTTGATTAGGCAGAGGGATTGTGGAGGGATTCGCAGCGCTGCGCTGTCGTAGTGTGGTCGGGGGGATGGAGAACTGACCCGTGCTTGACCTTCTGCCCCGCCAGTGTCCAGGCAACATCTAAATCTTTTCTTTCCCCGTCATGGTTTTTAATGAAACGTCCCATGCCATAATGCACACGTTTCAGACATACGTGGAGAAACACGTGTCGCAACTTAATGAGAAAAGACATCACTGAGGATATTTGCAAGTAACAGGAAAAAATTCAAGTTCTTTTCTTAAACTTCTTTTTCTATTGATGTATGACTTTAGATGTAAGCGTGAATGTCACAAAACCTGTCCTATTTTATCATAAAATGTACATTTTTAGGGAGATTATTATTTTCATTTATTATTTATTTTGACTTTATTTTCCTATTAAATAATTCCCCTAAAGAAATTCTTACTGTAACATACTCTTAAAAGTATTACAATTTTGAGAATTTGTAAAAATGTCACAATGCAAAAAAATTCTTAATTATTAATTGTTGTTCTAAATTTTATTTATGCAGATTTTTTATTTTTAAAAACGCTATTAAGAAAAACTAAATCTATTATTGTGTCTAGGTAAGATGAATTTTCTTAGCAGGTTTTTTAATATATATTTTTAAACCCTATTTAAAAAAATAAAAATAATAATTATATATATATATATATATATATATATATATATAGGGTTATTAAAAACATATTATATATTACAATTATTGCGTCTAGGTAAGATGATTTTCATACATAGGTTTTTTTTTACAGTATAACAATAATGAAAATTTGAGAAGAAACATTATTCTTTTTTTTTTTTTAATTAAGAAGAAACAGCCAAAGAACAGCTAACAACTATCATACTCTTATCTTGATTTACTGTACATTCACTCTCACATAAAACTAGACTGTCACCAATATGAAGTACAAAAAAATACAATACAATACCAAAAAAAAAAGACACCAGTCAATACACTTTTTTAAAATTATTATTCTGCACCTTTACACCGGTTCCATCTATTAGGCTAATCCACTCTTACTATTGTAGCCTACCATTGTACCAACAAAAAAACCTTTTAACTTATCTTACATAGATTTCTTAGACAAAATGAATCATAAACACCTGTTCACAGGTGTGGATTAAAGTACAGACACAAAATATAGCCTACACACAACACTTCACAACATTATAATTTCTTTCGCCCAAAACTCCAATCAAAACACCAGCCGTAGAATTTCACACATCTATATACTGTATTCTTATTAAAATACTACACAATTTGCTTACAATTTAATCTGTAAAAATCACTTTGACTCTTACCTGTGGCTGTGCTCGTTGATATCCGTTGATATTGTAACATGCCGCTTTTGGCACTGTGAGGATGGATATCCATACAGGTCATGTGATCATTTCCCGCTTCTTCGCAGGTCGTAACCTCTCGCGAGCAGAGCGTACGAAATATACACATAATACGAGCGTTTATGAGTCAAATGCTCATTAGATCGGCGCAAACTAGCGGATTAAAGATATCAGTAATTAAGTAAACAAATCAGTCGATACTTCTCTAAATGAGCAAACTTTGCTGCATTCACGTGCTATCGGAATTGTCGTAAATTTATTATTATAAATTAAATTATTAGTGCTGTCAAACGATTAATTGCAATCAATCGCATCCAAAATAAAAGTTTTTGTTTGCATAATTTATGTGTGTGTACTGTGTATATTTATTATGTATATATAAATACAAACACATGCATGTATATATTTAAGAAGAAAGATGTTATGTTTATATATTAAATATATTTATATATAATATAATAATATAAATATATGAATGTATATACATGTAAATATTTTCTAAATATATACTGTATGTGTTTATATATACATAATAAATAAACACAGTACACATAAATATATTATGTAAACAAAAACGTTTATTTTGGATGCGATTAATCGCGATTAATCGTTTGACAGCACTATTAATTATCAGATTACTCTGGGATGTATTCACTGACAGACTCACTCAATCGAATAGAAGATTTTTTTAAAGTTATAACCTACGTTTTATTTATTTACTTACTTGGCCTACTTACTTACCAGCGTTGAGGGTAATGTATTACAAGTAACTTGAGTTACGTAATCAGATTACTTTTTTCAAGTAACTAAAGTAATGCATTACTTTTCAATTTACAGTAAAATATCTGAGTTACTTTTTCAAATAAGTAACGCCACTTACTTTGTTTTCCCGTTTACTGACTACCAGCTCTCCTGTTTATTCGTTTCAGTTTTGGTGTGAAAGGGCTTTTACATATGCCAAAAATATAACGCTTTTATATTAAAAACATAAAAGCAAGCCCAGCCCAGATGAGAAAAAGTAATGTAACGCATTACTTTCCATAAAAAGTAACTAAGTAATGCAATTACTTACCTACTCATTACTGTAATGCATTACTTTTAAAAGTAATTTCCTCAACACTGTTACTTAATTACGCAGTGCAACCAATTATCAGTGTAAATCACATGAAAAAAGTACAGGTCCATGTCTAAGAAATTCATACTGATTCATACTGTATTGACGTTGTAAAGAATCCAGAAACCAAAACACTGATCTGAGGAACTAGTGAAACATCTACTTATGAATCGTAAAGAAAATGATTCTTGTCAGAAGAGGGTTCTTTTCTGGAAGGCCCCATTATTTTAGTGGGTGTTTCTGGCTTCTAGGAAGCAGTCTACATTTGATGAGAGAAATCTGTGCCAGTATAATCAGTAGCTGTATGATTATCTCCAATGGCCAGATGAATGAAATGAATGCAAACATTGTTTTTAGTGTTTTATGCATGTGATAATGACAGCTGGCACGTCTGATCCTCACAGTCAGCTCTCAAAGTGGGTTTAGAGGGGCTAAGAAATCTGATTAGCCTCAGAACGGAGACGCGCTGACTTGATCGATGTGTGTGTAGATCAGACCTGCAGTACCTGATCGCTCGTTATTCAGCCGCAGGAGACTTCAGCTTGCTCTTTCATGGCCAATACAGTTCTCAGTTATACTAAAGTGTCAAGATGTTTCTCCTAAAATCCTGAGGAGAAATAAAACTTCTCACAAATAAGTCAATAGTCAAGTCAAGTCAGAGTATAGAGCTATTAAAGATTTTGATGAGTTCATATTGATGTCTTTTGATTGCAGACTAATTTGAGCAGAGTTTAAGACATTTCTGCAGTCTCGTTGGAGACACTTGTTTATTCTGGGCCTTGATTTGCTTTCCATTTAATCTTGTTGTTGCGATATATTAAAGAGATCTCATGGTTCAGATATTTGAATGGTTTTCACAGAAATTTTCACTGAGAAATTGCTAGTAAATTTCACAGTTATGAAGAAATGGCAAGTAACACACTGACTTAAATTCTGAAGTATAAAATCTGAAGTTATACAAAATTCCAATAATCTTTGAATAAACTGTAAAAAAAATAAATAAAAATAGTTTTTAGAGTGTGGATTTTGATGCATTCAATGGAAAATGGTGTTTAGTGTCAGAAATGAGGAAAGAAATAAATGTGGAAATAAAAATAGATATAAATACATGTATACATAAATGAAAAAGAAGTAAATGTAATGCAATGTTAAACAAGTAAAATAAGTAGAAATACTCTTTTTGCATTTCTTTTTAGGTTTATTTACACATTCATTTATTTATTTTTGGTTTTGATATTTCTTTGTATATGTTTTATGTAGATTTATGTGAAAATAAATGTATGTGAAAATAAATAAATGGGGAAATAATGAAATATAAATATAATATAAATAATATACGTAAATAAGGAAATATTAGAAAAGTAGAAATACTCTTTATTTTTGTATTTTTACCTTTCTTTATATAATTACTTATTCATTTATTTTGTTTTTATTTATCTACTTATTAATTATTTTGGCAGCTTTGGCATTCCATAGTTTAGTTGATTTATAAATCTCGCCTTTTGTTGATTTGGTGGTTTTCTAGCTGTGTAGATGTTAGATCTGACCTCTCGGCATGAGAAACGTCCTTTATGTGAGACCAGAGGAGACCCAGACTGCAAACATGGAAAGAGCTGCTAAATCTTGAACACCCGACACTGTTCTCAAATGCCAAACGAACCTCCCATAAGCCCAAAGGCGACTCTGCGAAAATAAACATTGTGCTTTCCTCGAAAACTCCCTGTGGATCCGATATCACAATATGAAAGGCTGAGACTCTCTCAGCTCTATATGTCATGTTTTTTCTTTCTCTTTTTGGGACAGGATTAGCGGTAACCATAGAAGGGGGGAGAGGCACATGGGCGACTAACCGGCTTTTACAACTCTAATGGACGTGCAACAGCTTTGAAATTGCAGCGCGCAGTAAACTTAACAGCCGAGTAAGGAAATGTAAAAGATTTTATTGCCATTAACAGGGTTGCACCGTCAATGGGGGTCTGAACCAAACCAGAGCACTTTCAGTGGCCTTTGAAATGCAGGAATTTGAGTTCAGACTCTAAATGAACATGCATTTGGACATGTCTATCTAAATTTTTTGTCAGCCGAACCATTTCAACAAAAAATATTTACTTGATGTTCCTCTGAGATTTACATTTTTTTATAATCAATAATTTAACAACACATTTGCATATTCACAGTCCTCTGATGTCGGTTAATGGTCACATGACATGCAGGTAAAAAAAATAAACATAATTTTTAAAAAATATTTAACTTATTTTTAAATGATTTATTATTAATTTTATAGTGTTATATATAGTTTTATTATTTTTAACTATTACCTTTTTTATCAGTTTTTTGACTCAACATCTCAAAAGTAGGGTTGCAAAGGTGTGGAAAATTTCCCATTAAATTTCCGGTACTTTCCATAAATTCCCAAATTTTTCCGAAAGATACGATAAAATCCTGGAACATCTCCAAAAAATTTTGGAAAGCTTCCAGAAATTTTCCACCTCTTTGCAACCCAACAAATCGCGGTTAATAAAGGCAAAATCTGATGTGAAAATGTAAATGCACTCATATAATTAAAATAATCCAGTATTGTTTATTAAAATGTAAAGATAAATAGACAATCACAGTATTAATATTAGACACATTATAAATATTTTATTATATTTTTATACTTTAACGCTTGTGTATTTTATACTTATGTAAAATATTATAAAAATATTTATTTTCTCATTTTTGGTATTTTTATTTAAAATGGCTGCGTAATTTTTTTAATCTCATTTTGTATTCCACACTTTGAAAAATGCTTTTTCAAAGTTGTAAATAAAACATTAAATAAAATGTGAAAGATTATTGGAGTACTATACAAGAAAACACTACTTCAGTCTTTCTACTTTCAAATTTTTACAGTTACCTGCTGTAATTATTTGTCAAATTTACTAGCAATTTGATTACAGATTGTTTCATAGTAAAACCCTTTTTTCAGTCGTGTAAAAAACAAAACAGCATATTCGTATCTGTTTTTCGCTTAAAAATTCGTATAGTTTCGGAAGACTTGGAACATGGCACACTTGTTATATGGAATTTTATTTATTTATTTATATTTTTCTCATTTTTAGATCTTGACAAATGTGGTCTTTTCACTGAAAATGGCTGTGCATATATATATATATATATATAAAATCTCCTCTGAAATGTTTAAAAATAAAACATTAAATAAAATGTAAAAAACTATTGGAGTACATCATACAAGAAAATAACACTTCTGTCCTTCTATTTCAAAATTTCACATTTAATTCAATGGTTTACATGCTGTTTCTTTGTCGTTATTAGTGAAATTTACTAGCAATTGAGTAAAAACGGTTTCAAAGTAACTCCTATGCCAAACGTTTTCATGCAGTGCATGTAAAATCATAACAGCATGTATAAAAAAAAAAAAAAAAGTCCCATTTTTGGATGAACTGTTCTTTTAAGTCCCCAAGACCTGGGCTGAATAGGATCGTTTCCCAGCTGCCCAGCATTTCGACCGGGCCAAAGCGGGTCGTAATACCCGCCAATCTGCTAAATTGATGTCCTCTCAGGAGGAAAAAAATCTTGTCCTGGAGCGAACTACAAGGCAAAGGCAGGTATCTGGTGTCCTGACCTAAGCACTGGAAACCCAGCTCCCCGCTGCCCACAACCACAGGGCCGGCCATTGTTTACCGTCCCTCCTCTCTCAATACAGCCACAGATACAGTTAAAAGCACCAGCCAGTTAACGTGATTAAATTTCTCTGTATCAATCATTCCAACACAAAGTCTTCGATTGTGTGCCTCCGAGTTGGACACAATGGACAATGCTCCTCACAGTTGAACTGTTCGCGGTAGAAAAGGTGTCTAGTGCGCTGTTTTTGTTACCTGCTCTCTAGCCTGTGAAAGCAATCTCACATCAAAGAAAAGCCATGCAGGTAACACAACGCCACATCAGTGCTAGCATGATGGCGCGCCGTACATGTGTGTGTGTGTGTACGTTCATGCGTCCTTCGCATGATGCAACGACCCCGTACGACTCCCGACATCAAAACGAGCCGCCCAAAGCCACAACAAGCCATTGTGCCAGTGAGATCTCGCGAATCTACACACTTCTGAGGGGGAAAAAGGCAGATAAAATGACATTCTAGCTCTCTACACGCCGGGGACAATCGACGTTTACAGATCACAAAGATACGAGAGGGGGACATTTTCTTTTCTCCGCCGAGCACAAAAGGCTCCAGTGGTTATTTCAGACCGCTCGCTTACACGGCTAATCTTGATGTGTGAAAGAAAGGGTCCGGTGCTGCGACCCGTGACCCGCGCCTGTACCGCTGGGGTTACGCGGTAACAGTGAGAAACACACAGATGTGCGCGAAGAAGCTGAAACCATTTGCTTTACTGCACAACTTGACCGGACTGAGAAATGATTCACTTAAAAGTTTGAATTGTCCTCCCACAAAGAAAAGAGATGCCAACTCTGATCTGAAACCTAGTGAGCTCTAAAAAGAAGCTTAAGGACCACAACTTCAATCAAGTTGCACATTTATTGAAGTCTTTTAAGTTGCAAAAAGTATTTTAAGAGTTCTGTTGACATATGTGACCCTGGAGCACAAAAGGAGTCATAAGTAGCACAGGTATATTTCAATAGCCAACAATACAGTGTATGGGTCAAAATCATCCATTTTTCTTTTATGCCAAAAATCATTAGGATATTAAGTAAAGATCATTTTCCATGAAGATATTTTGTAAATTTCCTACTGTTAAAATATATCAAAACTTAATTTTTGATTAGTAATATGCATTGATAAGAACTTCATTTGGTTTAGTATATAAGTTACAACTTTAAAGGCGATTTTCTCAATATTTTGATTTTTTTTTTACACTCTCAGTTTCTAGATTTTCAAATAGTTGTATCTCAGCCAAATATTGTCCTATCCTAACAAACCATACATCAATGGAAAGATTATTTGGATGGTATATAAATCAATTTTAAAAAATTTACACTTATGACTGGTTTTGTGCTCCAGGGTCACATATAAGTTTGAATATTTCATAAAATTAATATTTTGTGTTATTTAAACTCTAATTTTGGCATTGAATGATTTTTTAAATTAAGTTTTAGTATCAAGAGATTGTCTTTAACTCAATATTGACCAGTGGATTTCTAGATCCCAGCATGCTGTGAATCAGACTGGATAAGGAGAGTAAATGTTGAAATTAAGTGTTGTTTTAAAAACCTGTTAGTGTTATGTTTGACATTTAAGTTTCTGTTATGTTTTTTGTGGTTACTATTGTACTGAAGAGTAGTGCTCGTGGTTAGCTTAAGTATATAAGTTAAATTTAGTAATGATATGCTAGTTGTTGATTATCTTCAATAGTTAAGATTAATTGTTTTCAGTGCTATCACTCAATTAGTTGAAATAACTGATTTTTTTAAACTCAAAAATTTCAGTATGTGCTACAAGTTCATCTATATCATTGTAGTTTGTTGGTTGAACAATTTCATTCAAAGTTGTCATAACTCAAAAAGATTTATGTAAACTGTTGTGTTTATTTATTTATTCTTCTTTTTATTTATTGTTTTTTTATTGTGACATATTTTTTAGAATGTGAGTTTCAGGCAATACAGGTTTATTGGAAAAACGTGCCTGTGGCGAAATTTCTGCAAAATAATATTACAGTGCTTCAATATTACAATATTACAGCTTTTCGGATATTAAATGTCCAGCGAGTGGCGCTAAAATGTTAATGTGTTTGAAAATAACCGACTGTTAACGGATACTGTTAACTAAAAGCAAAAATGAGATAAAATAAAATAAAAGTATTTCACAGGACTTCTACCCAAGCATTCATCACAAGTGCACCACTGTACCAGGTGCGCTAACGAGCAAGTTTACCACGTCAGAAAACCCATACATATGGAGCTAGTTATGTGATGCAAACGACAAAATGTAGGCTATTAGTTAACAAATAATGCACTGTAGTGAAAGTGTTTTGAAACCGTAACATAGTATTATGGAAGGAATCGCACGAAAAAAAGTCTATTGATTAATAATCTGCTCAGATCTTACAGATCAGTTCAGCTCTCATAAACATGTCTGTTTTGAATCTGAACTTTGAAGAAAATCACGGATAACTCGTTTTCTTCTGTTTCTATATGCGATGGTGAAGGAAAAAGCAACAAAAGACATCAAACTTGAAATTTTCCACCACGACTAAGCAATTTTTATGAGTTTAAGTGTGGGATTAGGCTCAGGATCATTGCTGTGGAAGACGACTGAAAACACCTTTAATAGAAGCACTAAAATTCACCAAGCAGACTCAGAGATCTCAATATAAACTCATCATGAGCTGCTATCCATGTTTATTTTATAGATCTATACTCTTACTGTATGTAGCCTACATCTGTTTCTTTGTAGGAGCAACTTTTGAGACATAACAATAGTTCGAAACAGTTTTTTATTCCTCAAAACTAGCATATTAAAGTGTAAATTTGTCAAGACGTTCATGATTTATTTGGTAAAACGCTGTAGGGAAACATGATTTTTTATGGAGAAATTTGAGTGAGGTCGACAAAAAAAAAGGAACAGATGCATGAAACAGAGTAAATGGAAAGAATAAAGACTCTTTGCATTCAATAATGCGTAAAACAAGCTTTTAATTGATAACCTTGAGCACATGTTTAACACTGAAACTGCCTGCAGAAAGAATTCAGGGTGTAATTCACTGAGGCAGATTGGCTTACATTGTGAAGATATATGAAAGGGTGTGGTGTGGATTCTAAATTACAGGTGTGTGACCCCGCGCCACTCGCGTCTCGCATGATTTATTGGGTTTGTCGGTCACTATAAAGAGTTCAAATATGGGACGTCTGAACTTCCTGTTATCTTTGCCCTCAGCTGACCCCTGCTGAAGAGAGCTCGTCTGCTGTGTTTCAAAAGCTAATGCATAACTCAAAGAGAGGTCAGCACTCGCGCTGCACAAAGAGCCTCGCGGACCTGTCCGAAAACGAATTAAATCAGATATGTGTAGGATATTTAGTGCAACGGGTAAAGATGTCACAGACGGCTCAGTCACGGACAGCTCAGACCAAATTGCTGCTAATACTAATATCTTGCGCTCCTGATCTGGCAACATGAATTCCAAGAATCAATAAATGATTAGAAAGATTTTAATGGCTTAAACTTAGCAATTAATCTGATAAGAAGGGTTTATTTCCCCTGGTTTAGCTGTCTAAATTAATCTTCCTTGTGTTACGCGTCTGTTATGCCAATTCAGGGTTTTTTGTGTGTGTTGGCATTAGTTTAATAGTTTCATTACAAAGCAAGAAACGTCATTAATGCATGAGATATTTTGTGCTAAAATGTCTGAAGGTGATGAATCATAGATAAAAAGGTGCAAATGATATCAAAGCAATTTGAAATTTTATATTTAATTGGATGCAAAAAATCACATGCATAATTAATTTACTGTATGTAGCTTTTCAGGTGCACTCAACCAGGTTCTTTTGTGTTTATTACCTACTATTTGTTCCATTATTATTGAGATGCTATTATAGTTTTTATTAGTATTCTGATTTTTTTATTTATTTATTTTTTTTCAGTTTTCATTTTAGCTTTAGTTAGTTTTAGTCTCTTGTTTTGTTTTTTTGTTATTTTCATAATTTTTTTTATATGTCTGTATAGTTTTTATTAATTTAAATCAGTTTTAGTTATTTTAGTACATCAGGTTAAACTAAATGAAGTTTTTTTTTTCATTTTTAATATTATATATAATATATTTTATAATATATATATATATATATATATATATAATTGAATGATATTTTTTATAACATTTTCATCTGTTTTCGTTGTAATGTAGTTAGTTTTAGCATTTTTTGTCATTTTTACAAGTTTTTTTTTTTTAAATATGTCTGTAGTTTTATTCATTTAAATTTCATTATTCATAATTATTTTAATACATCAAGTTAAACTAAATGATTTTTTTCATATTTTATTTTGTAATAAAATATAATATGTTATTAAAATATATAATGCAAATATATTTTTATGACATGTATTTTATTTAAAGTAACCTTTTTTATGTGTTTAGTCAACTATAATAACCCAAGTGCACATAAACTCATGAACGGATCTTGAAGGGTAATGTTGAAGAAGCTACTCATCCCATATTCAAATGGTCCGTGGGTGGCGGGTTTTTCTCACATACATTACCGTAATTCTGCTGCACAGTAAGCAGCGCCTACTGTAAACAAATGTGGGTTACGTAAACACTGGTGGGAACGAGAGAGGAAGGGAGGGTGGGTTATTTGGGAGGGTAACAGGGTTAAGAACCTGCTGGCGTTCCCCCTCATCATGCAGCTAAAACAAAAGCCTCTAATTCTGACTTAGTGTTTCAATCCTGTGGCAAATTTCTGAATGATTTGACAGGTCAACAAACAGAGGGCAATCTGTTCACCTCAAGATGTGTTTGCTTCACTTTACCTTGGGTGGATCTGAACCTATGATGGGCTGATCAACTATAATGCATTAAACTCAACCATTACTACAGAAACAGTTCTACAAATGTCTAATATAATAACTGGACTGAAGCCCTATCAAGTGGAGCAAAAACAGATCTGAATCCATTTTCAAGTCCAGGTACAAAGCCTTTTTACTTTTAAGTCATGGCTTTGATTCCCAGGGGATGCAAGAGTTCATCAAATGTATACCTTGAGTGCAATGTAAGTCACTTTGGATGAAAGTTTGTTAAAAGCATAAAAGCAAATGTAATTGGGGATTTCCTGTTGCTCAAACAGTAGTGCAAGGCGCTAGCAATGCAAAGGGTTCGATTCCCAGGGAATGCAGGAACTGATAAACTGTATACCTAGAATGCAGTGTAAGTCGCTTTAGATAAAAGTGTCTGTCAAATGCATAAATGCAAGTGTGAACACCCTTAGAAAAGCTCTTTTAATTGATTGCATAGCAAAACATGCCAAAAAGTGCAACAAAAAAAAAAAAAGTTTTAGCTTATCTTTTTGAACATGATGCATTTGTATGCAGTTGCACACGAACACAAGTTTCTTAGTGTTGACATCGAAGAAATCAGCACTATGTTATAGTACTATGTGGTGATATATATTTGCCAATATAATTGCAATATGATTTAACCAAATTGTGCAGCCTAGCTGGTTCTTCGATTTTTCGTATGCCTTGCTTTTTTCTCTTATCAATGCTAGAAAATATGTATTGAAAAGGTTAGTGTCCTTAATAATAGAGGTCAGTAATATTGCCACATGTTCAAATCTGGACTATATTGCAGCCTCTGATCACTTAGACTGGATGAGACCATCTAACCAACAAATAACATGGCCAACCACATTTTGCTTATTTTAATATGACATTAAGTCAAGTTTAATTGAAATCAAATGTAAAAAGTATCTCAATTTGTGTTGGAGCATTAATGTTTTTTTATTGAATTTGTCTGATCAATTATATATTCGTATACTGCACGGTTTCAATATGTTACATAAGATTTAGTTTTATTTTTAAATGCATACAGACCAGGGTCACACCAACAATTTTTACCTCCACCCCTCCCTCTAAAAAGAGGCCGCTGCCATTCCCGTCCCACCTGCAGAGAGCAATATCCTAAATCCATATTAGTGTGCTTCCCAAAGGCTTTGGCCAACAGATGGTTCCTCAAATCCCCTGGTTTCCTCCGAGATGGGACATGTGTGCGTAAAAACACTCAGATTTCTTCTGCAGGAGGGATTGATGTTTTTACTCCAAAACTACCCAGGGGAAATTTTTATTGCTCTTTTAGGGCTTAATGGAGATATCAGTTATAGTGTCAAATTTGAGATGTTTCTCCTAAACTTTAGAGTTAAAAACAGTCAATAGTTGCCATACATCAAGAGTTTAAAGAGAGTTTAATTCACCCAAAACTGTTGAACAGTAGAATCAGTAGAGCAGTAAAGAAGTTTTTAGCTGAAACCGTGGTCCTTGGTGATTCATAATATGCAAGTCATTGACTTCCATCACTCTGAGAACCAAAAAAGCATATCAAGGAGCACAAACTTAATACCTCTGGCTTCTGATGATACACTGAGTTCTTATGAAGTGAAACGATCGGTCTGTGCAAGAAACTGAACATTATTTACGACATTATTACCTGTAATCCAGAGCCTCAGGCAAACAGTCTGGAGTAATGTCCTGTTCATGAATGAATCGTTCTTTTGAACTGGACCTTTTTGGTGAAGTCCAACCCAAAGGCCCGGTTTCACAGACAGGGCTTAGCTTAAGCCAGGACTAGGCCTTAGTTAAATTAAGATTTTTAAGCAGCTTTTATAAAAATGCCTTAGAAAAAAAACGTTACAGGTGTGCATCTTGAGACAGATCAATGGCACTGATATATTTTAAGATATGTCAGAGCAAGAATGTTTAGTTGAGACAGCTCAAACATGCATTTTAGTCTGGGACTAGCCTTAAGCCTTGTCTGTGAAACCGGGGAAAAATGAGTTAAAATAGCGGCGTATCTGATCTTATGATGAATGAACTGATTCAGCTTGAATGAAGGGAAAAATAACGTTTTTATGATTTATCATTGTTTATGTAAAAAGGTGAGCATATGCTTTAGACATGTAAAACATCCACATTTTACATCATTATTGTGTGCTTTAATGATATAATTATGTATACATTACATCATTGCGTGATTATGTAAACGAACTAGTGAATTGAACCATTTCATTGAAATGAAAGAATTAGTTCATGAAAAGAATCATATTTCCGTTTTCTTGAGGCTCTGGATTACAGGTAATAATGTTGTAAATAATGTTTAATTTCTTGCACAGACCGATTGTTTCGCTTCATAAGACCTCAATATATCATCAGGAGCCATTGGTATTAATTTTGTTTTGCCTGTATGTGCTTTTTTGCATTTTAAGAATCACCAGTAACCACGGTTTCAGCTGAAAACTAATTCCACTGAAGAACAAAAGTCACCTACATCTTGCATGGCCTGAGGGTGAGTAAATTAACAGCAAATTTTCACTTTTGCATGAACTATCCCTTTAAAACTATATAAATTGATATATAGACAGTGTTCAGATCTCTTAAACTATAGAGAAGATTACAGTAGTTTAGAAGACTTGCTGTAGCTTTCAGTTATAGTGTTAGATTTTAGATGTTTCTCCCAAAATTTGTGAGAAGAGATAAAAAACAGTCAATAGTTGTCATGCATTAAGAGTTTAAAGCTATAAAATAAATGTGGAGAACAGCTCCGATCATTTGATAAGAAATACGTATTTAGGTTCATATTGAGTTTTCACTTGCAGACTTTGGTATTTTGGTAAATCTGAGCAGTTTCTGGTATTTTGGTAAATCTGAGCAATTGTTTGTGAAATTTACCAGTAGTTTCTGAGTGCAAATTGTTTGTACACCAACCTTTTTCAGTCTAGAAGAAAAAATTGGGATCTCATTTGCTAATTTGCAGATTTCAGAAGTTCACTGTCATGCATTTGATGTTAATTTAAAAACAATTGAGTCACAGGACATTTTTTCTTGCACTTTGCGGAGTTTCTTGTGTCTCTCTGGACAGGTGATGAACACAGTGAGGTTGTTTTTTTGGCTTTTTTCATTTCTCTCCACTTTCCGCTAGCTCTCAGGAGTCCCGGTGGTCTCTTGCACTTGCACTTGAGTTTGCACCTGGAGTTCCTCACGTCTCTCCTTTGTCTCCCCCGAACACACTTGAAGCGTTCGGCCTCACGTACCTGTGCCATCAATCTACGGCTTCGACTCGTTGTTTGCAGATATCTGAAACCATCGTGTCCCTCACACAAACTGACAGCAGTCATTTCACAGGTCATCCGTCACAGCGGAGCCTGTTTTGCTCATTAGATCTGAGGCGGGGACGGTGAGTATTAAAGGCGGCTTTTCCACCGACACGGTGCTCGTACGGATTTGCAGAGCCTGGTTTCGATGGAAAAGGGTATTGGTGCAATATCCTAGATGGAGATTGCGACAGCTTGGAGTTTTCTTTTGGGAGTCGTGCGCGTTCTCCTGACATCTGAAAAGGAGAGCATGCAACTTGAAGTCTGACGGCTATTGTTTCATTAGTCAAGGGCCACAATATTGAGCTGGGACCGATTCCAACCTCAGACATTTTCTCTTTGTCTCCCATTATGATAATCTCAGATCTTGGCTCGGAAGACACTTGTCTGGGTCTGCTGAAATTCCCACTGGGCTCCGTGCAATTTCCCCACAGATACCTCCGCAATTCCCTCCCATGCATTCCTGCCCTTTTTTTTTATGGTTGAGGGCACATTTTTTGCCCATGGTAGGTTGCATTTGTTGAAGAGTCTACTGGGCCAAAAACAGCCTCTGAAATCATGCCAGTGAAGAAGAAATCTCGTTTAGATGACCTGTTGAACCACATTTGTTTAGAGTTGAGTTGTAGGATAATAAATCTGCTGTTAGTGTACACTTAACCCTCTGGTGCTGCTCGAGTGGTAGTCATAAATGACCAAATGTACTACATTTTAGTTTGATAATGTATTTTTAGGGGATTTTGTGGTGCTAAATTATATTTATGGAACAATAATACTCCATTTATTACATGTTAATCACTTTTTGAGCATAGACCTGAAAATGAAATTTCCAACTTAAACTGTCGTAAATCTTAAATGTTTTAGAGCACAGGCTTAAGTTTAGTCTCTTTTTAAAGAAGACACTTGGCAGATTATTTCTGAAATGGAAAAAAAAAGTTACGAAAAAGTGAAACTAAAAAGTTTATTACTATAGAAATGCTCAAAAATATTATTTTTAAATTTGATATGAAATGGTCGCCAAAACATGTTTTACTCAAACTGTGTGAAAATCAAAGCCACAAATCTAAACAAGTTTTCCGAATTTGAGGTTGATATTACAAAAAATGTAAGATTTTGTTTGGGCGCAGTACCATACATTTCCACTAGACGAAACTTGCTTCCCATTTGACTTCAATGTGGTCATTTTCAGGAACATTTATACTTTTCAAATGTCATGTCAATTATTTTATTTTATGAATTTTATTTTTAATGTATTGTGTGTGTTCATATAGCAAGTGCCAAAACCTTGACCAAGTTTCGGACCATTACAATGTAATGGTAAAAAATTAAAAAAAATTTAAAAAACCAACAAAAAAAAAACAATGTTAAATTTTTACATTTTTTTAAGTTTTTCAGTCAGAATTTAAAAAACAAAGGTTCCAAATAGGTTCATAAAGGTTCCAAAAATAAAGGTTCCAAATGGTTAGGTTAGGTAACCATTTTTTCTTTGTGTGAACAACATTTTGATCATTTAAAGAACCTTTTACCAACAATATTTTGTGCAATGAAAAGATTCCATGTTAAAGGCTCCTCATTAAACCATCAATGCCAATAAAGAACCTTCCTTTTTGAGAGTCTCTGACTCGAGGACACAGGGCTTTCTTCACAGACTGTGTAGTTTAATCATCCCAGATTGGCCTCGTCGCTCTCTGAGGGCCGTTTTTAATGGCAAACTTGATGACTGGCTTTCCACGGAGAGTTCTGCGTTTTAATCAGCGCTGAGAGAGAGCAGGCCGCTGAATTGCACGGCTGCGTTGACAGGCGTAATGGGACGTGATTGAGTTCTTCAACAGGTTGTGTTGGGTCAAGGCATCTGTTGTGGCCCTCAAGCCAAACCCACTCAATGCCACCATTGTCCTCACCCAGCAGCCTTAAGACGCAAAAGTTGCCATTGTGTTGTTTCTAGGTCAGCTGATACACTTTGAATATGAGATTAGCCTCGGAAAATAATAATAAACGTGTTTGGGCATTGTCTGTTATTCTCTGTGCCAGTTCACTACGGTGGGTGGTAGTTCTGCATTGCTGCACTAATAATGCACACTCTAAAGGTTCATTCTTTGCTAATTACTAACTAATTAGCAAAGGAAGTCTGACATGCATTCCTTAATACTTACGGGGGCTCATTATATTTTAGTATGATGTCATTTCGCCTCCATTGCTTTGGGATGATCTGGGTCAGAGTTTTGCTTCAGGACACAGATCTTATTTTTGGACATGAGGTGGCGACCCAACACAGTACTAGAATAGATTATTGGGAAAAATTGTCTTAAAATCAAACATAATTGCATTTTTTCATCAAAATAATTACACTAAACTGAATAGGAAAATGACAATTTTGTAAAACCTTGAATCTGTGTTTAAGGTATTTTCTTTGACCTTGTGTATTTTTGTTTTGTTGGTGTCCATGTTGACATCTGTCTATCTGATTAGCCAAGTGACGTTTAATTGGATATAATCATTGGCATCTACAGTACAATATATTAGATGCACTTTCTGCTCCCTTTCAAAAAAGGTTGCTAAGTACTTATTTTGCAAGCATCATTATAGTATAGTATAGTCAGTTGCATTTTATTATTTGCATTTAGCACTGTTTTCCCCCTTGCAGCCCTGTGACCCAATAGTTGTGAAGTGATTTGGTGAGTAAGCTTAGTTTTTGTGTTATTTCAAGCCAGATGTTGGTAAGCAGATGTTTGTTGGCCTTTATAAAGTGAAGTTGTCTCATAAAGTCACTATATAAGATCTAATGATCTGGAACATGTTCAAATGAACTTTAACGACAACCAAGTGAATATTTGTTCTTGGTATAGAAGCACAAGTCAAAAAAAAGATTCTTTTTATTCTTTTAACCATCCGCCAAACTGTAGACGCCTGCATAGAGGAACATTTTTTTTTTTGTCTTGGAAATTGCTTATTCATAGTTCATGCAGGTGACTTGGTGTTAAATTAAATATAAGTTTGAGCTTTTGTCCCTAAATGTAAAAATAGACACAAACAAGTCGCTGTTTTGAGTGTGTTGCTTTAAATGCGAGTGAGCTGTTGCTCCTGGAGAAGAGGGCGGAGCTTCAAGAGCTCCAGCTCTGCATTAGCAGTGCTAGCCTTTGCAAATAAACATTCCACTATTAATACAAGCCTGTTATCTTTACAGAAAACTACTCAGTTTCAAAGCCAGTCATCTGATTATACTGTGCATAATAAATTCGTGTTTATGAATTACACAGACGGGGAGCACGGCGGGATAAAAATAACAACATAGCTGGTCTCATGCTATCACAGACTTTATAAGTCCCACTTCTGATTATGAGCTCGACAACTTCAAGCGATCGACTCACATTGCTTTCATATGCAACTTTTAACTACCACATTCCTATTCACGATCATTCTGGCAGCACTTGAAGGCAGCATCAGTGAAAACACACAAGAGACAATGATAGCTTTAGCAATTAGCCTTACAGAGTGCCAAGAAGCTCTTTCAGAAAGGCAATTTGGAAAACAAACGCGTGATACTTACTTTGCCTGGACTATCGTTCGTGCATGAAGTGTTGGTATTGATTCATAAACATTTAGGGGATGTTACCAATTTTTTCCGGGATATTTCCTTCGAAAATGTAATTTAACCACAGTGTCCTCGGCTCAGATGAGGGGAGATTATGGCGACTCCTATGTTCATTAGTGCATCCCAAAACACAACACTTGTAAAGCCTCTTTGGTGCTGACAGTGTATATATCTCCAGTAATGGCGGACCGCAGCTTCTCACTCAGGGCTGTGTTTATGCTAATAGGGCAGAGAGCGTCACTAATGGGCGGGACTTTTTCCCCTCGGTGATGTGCAGAGAGGGAGAATCTGAAACAGCTCGTTTGGAGAGACTGTTTATGATTTATTGGTTTTAAAAAAAAATGAGTTGGTGGATTTTTAACATTACAGGCAGGTTGTTTTCACACACTGCGGCCACACAACTGTGTTAAAACACCATATAAAAGTGATTTTTGCATAATAGCTTCCCTTTAATTTGTAAAAAAAAAAATGTTTATGTAGTTTTTGAGTTGTATGAAAAAGAGATGTTCTCATTTTATCTAATCGCTGTCTAAAACTTTAAATGTAAAAGAAATCTCATTTGTGAATTGAACTTTAGAGGAAACATCTGAAAATCAATTGAAAATGCCTCCATTTGTACTGCATTTTACCTTATTGCTGTCTAAAAATTGAAATATTAATGAAATCTCATGTGTGATTTAATATCTAGAGGAAACATCTGCAAAGCAGCTGAAAATGTCGCAGTTTGCTCTCATTTGATCTCAATTTCATCTGAAAATTTGAATATAGTGCAAAGAGATCTCATTCATGATTTAAATTAATGAGAAAACACGTTTTAGGTTAGGTAAAAAAAAGTCTCCATTTGTTTTCAGTTTCATCTCAGTGCAGTCTAAAAACTGAAATATTAAATAGATCTTGTTTGTGATTGTGAACTCTAAAGGAAATGCATCTGAAAATTGAAAGCTACCATTTGCTTTCAATTACCGTTTGTTTTGCTTTACCGTTTTATCCAAAAATAGAATTTTTAAAGAGATCCCAATTGTGATTTAATAACCGGTACAAGAAACATCTGAGTAAGAGGCAAAAGTATCTTCATTTGCTCTCATTTCATCTCTAAAAATTTAAATATTAAAGAAAACTCATTTATGATTTAAACTCATGATTAAACACATCAGAAAAGTGGGTAAAAATGTCTAAATTTTCTCTACTTTTCATCTTGTTGCTGTATAAAAATTGAAATATTAAAGACATCTCATCTGTGATTTGAATTTTAGAGGAAGCATCTGAAAAGCAGGTGAAAATATCTCCATTTGCCCTTATTTTATCTCAATTTCATCTGAAAATGTAAATATTAAACATATCTCATTTGTGATTTAAACTCGTGAGAAACGCATCTTAAAAGCTGTTAAAAATGTCCCAATTGCTCTCCATTTAAACTCATTACTATCTAAAAATGGACATATTAAAAAGGCCTCATTAATTTTCCATCTGAGTAGATGGGACACCACTGGATTCAGATGTGTCATAACCTCCAGATGTGGCCTGAAAAGGCATTTACCGGATTTGGACATCGCCGAAAGCGTTTTTTGGGATGGCACAGGTGTTCCCGATCGCTAATTCCTCACACCTGCATGACGCCACCCCAAACGGCCGTTAAGAAAATCTGTCAACAGCATCAGCTTTTGAAGAAACCCGCAACCCTGCAGCTGTCACTGGAATCTACAATGCATGCATACCAAGAAATGCCATTTTCTTTACATCTTCGCAGGGTGAGCGTGGCACAGATGGCATCACGGTAAACACCCTGCCTCTAGACGATGTGTCATAATATTCCTAAAGCCTCGCTGCGGCTCAGGCAACATGTTGCACACTGCAGGGCGCCTGTTTTTCCACCCCTTTCGGTGCCGTGACCTTTGAGAGAGCCTCCGAAAACAACACGGCTATCCTGAAGAAGCACCGGCGCGTTCTGCGTCGAGGTCGCTCCACATTAATAAGTCATTTTTTGACGATGGGTAGAGCTTTAAGGATGCATGAGCTGTAATCGGGTGGCGCTCGGGTCTCGAGGATGGAGGTTTTTGGGGTTGTTGCTGCATGAGCGCGCCGGTGATTGAGCTCTGAGCCTGATAGGAACTCAGCGGGGGGCCGCAGGGATGGCGTGTGTTTGTTGGGCAACTGAGCTCAGGATGACCTAAAGACCACACACACACACACACACACACACACTCTAACACACACTCTCAGTGGCTGGACACGCATTGCTCCCAATCTTCTTCTCTATTGGCGTGTTGTTCCTGCGATGAATGCTGGTTTTCTGTGTTTCTTGTGTCTTTGGAATGAGTTGGTTGGTTGTGCCGCTTTGGTTTGGAGGAGCCATTAATGTGAATGATGCTCATTATGTTGTTGATGAGCAGTCTGTGGTTGAACGTGAATGAGTGAGTGAATGGGGGTGTGTGTGTGTGTGTGTGTGTTGATAGGGGTTTTATCTGGTCAGTGTCCTCACATGGCTTTAGGTGCTGTTTCACTGGCTGCTGTTTATGCTTGTCTTTTCTATTTAAATTTAGCTAATGCCATTAATTAATGTCCAAAAGTGTTTTTGATTTTGGCAACAATAAGAGAGACTATTATTCTGAATGTGAAAATAATAATGCACATGAATTTGGATGAAATTGGCCATGCTCCCTGGATGTTGAATTTGGAATGAAAAAGTGGAATTTACTGAATTGCAATTAAAAAAAAAAAATAGAGACAACAGGATGATTGTAATAGTCCAAAGAAACAACAAAATGGTCAAGAATACGTCATGACTTAAATGAAAGGTTTTTGTTTCATGTTATTTGGTTTCAAGACATTAAATTAGAGCATACTGGAAAATGAAGTGATCTTCCACCGTGGTCCGTAACAAAAGCTACTTCATGAAAATACTGAAAAATTGTATTTCTAAAAAGAAAAATGTTTTATTACTTTCATAAATTACTACAGTTATGTCTTTCAATTTCATTCCAGTTTAATTCTACTCATTTAAATTCAAATTTATTGTTATTATTTTTACCATTTTAGAATGGCAAAATTTTGAATTTATTTAGTTATTGCTATTTATTTTTGTTTTATTTACCATTTTGTAAAATAGAAATTGCATAGAATAGATTTCTATTTTATTCTATTATTTGAGTTATATTTGTTTTATTTTTTTATTTTCTTGCTATTTATTCATTATTTTTTTTATTTTATTATTTGAGCTTTATTATTTTACCATTTTATAGAACAGATTTATATTTATGTATTTATTTTTATTTATTTGTTTGTTTGTTTTATTTTCTTATTATCCATTCATTATTTTTTATTTTATTATTTGATCTTTTGTTATTGTTTTAGAATAGATTTATTTTAATTATATATTATTTTTGTTTTATTTGTATTTTATTTTTTTATTTTTTTATCTGTATTATTATTATTATTATTATTATTATTATTATTATTATCATTTAAAAATTACAGCAAGCCACTTGAGGCCATGCCATGCTGAATACAGCCACTCAGCCTATTGTTCCTTGATGCTTAATTGATGATAAATACACATTTCATATTCATAATTTCATATTCACATTCATTAAAAAGAACATTAGCATACAGTGCATTTCTCAAATAAAGAAGCATGAATATGCAAAGAGTTTCCGTGAGCCCCGCTAATGGGAAAATCATTTCATCCGTAAATACATAAAGATTGAAGACAGATGCTGATACTCTTGATTCGGCTTTTGTTTTATCAGAACAATAAGCACGGTGAATAGAGCGGCTGCACATTTCGCCTTTAAGCGCATCTGTGCACTCGGGGTCTCGCCAGCCGTGCCAAGAGCCCTGCTTCCACTTTCACACTGTCACCGCCGGCCTCCGCTGGTTTTTTGCCTGATAAATCAACAGATAACAGGCATAGCCGGTGGCCATTGTTTGGCGGGGTAAAGTGTTTAAAATGAATTTACCCGGTGAGTGCGGCGAATTCATTTCGCATTATGCTTGTCGCTGATGTACAAGGGGCCCGCTCCAAAAAATGGATCGGGTGGCATGCCAAACTCTGTAATCGGGGTTTCTCGCAGGGCTCGCGGCCTATACAAAGAAGCACAGACAATCAGGTTTGTTAGCTATGCATGCCAATCTGTTACCCTGGTTAAGGGGCAACAGTCGGGGGGGACCGTGCCACGCAGGGGCAACAAGCACACAAATACAATTACTGCTCACGGACCGACTGCTCACGCTCTCTCAGTTCAGCTTGCCCTCGGTGCATCAACTTTCTTACTCGAAATGACCACTGTTGATCATTATGGTCAAGAATTGCATGCTATTGCGTAAGATGGCAAGTGCTGAGACCTCCAACTGACCAGTGAGAGCATCAGAGAGCTGCAAACAAAGTGTTACACTCTTAAAATAAAGGTTCTTTTGGCATTGATGGCTCCATGAAGAACCGATAGAATCCTTCCCTTGAATGAATCATTCTTTGCAGAACCAAAGATAGTTCTTCTATGGTATTGCTATGAAAACTCTCTTTTGGAACCTTTATTTTTAAGAAAACATCTGTAGTTGTACAACAGAAACATCTCTTTAACTCGATTGTTTCCCCTAGACGGCAATGAGATTAAATGCTGAGTCTTCTGATACGGAGATGTTTGTCCTGAAAACACACCAGTAATGTCACGTCTCCTCTACATTCTTATAAATGAAGGTTCTTTATTGGCATCAATGGTTCCATGAAGAAATTTTAACATCCACGGAATCTTTGCATTGCACAAAAGGTTCTTTAGAATATTCAGACGTTCTTCACACTAAGAAAAAAAAGGTTCTGTTCACAGAAAGGTTCTGAGGAACCAAAAATGGTTGTTCTGTTGCAGAGATGCCTAATGTTTAAAAAAAAAAAAAAAAAAACTTGATTGAGTACTATGAGCTGAAAGTTAAAAAAAAAATTCTATGTATTTTTTTTTAGAATTAATTTTATATTCAATGCAAAAAATACATTAAAAATGTTTTTAAAAAAATGGAAATGAAGATGCTTCAATGTCATTTTTTTTTGCATTTTTCTTTTTTAATGCATGACTAAATAAAATTGTCTACTTTTGCTCATATTTATTGTTTACAATGTGACGAAAAACCTTTAAAAAATACTGAAAAACTACATTTAAAAAAATAAAATAAAACTATACTTTTACATAAGTGATTACATTAGAATTTCATTCTATTTTAGTTCTACTTTCCTAAATTTCTAATTTTATTGTCCTGCTTGCTTAACATTCTGCCACATTTGATTTTTATTAATTTAAATTTTACATTTTTAAATTAATATTTTGTTTCAACAATTCCGTTTTTAACAATTTTAGCAATTCTGCATCTTGTTTGCTTACAGTATACAAAATATATAACATATGTTCTATCCATCTTTATTTATTATTTTTTTTATTTTTTATTATTATTTGTTTGTTTGATTGATTGATTGACTGATTGATATAAAATGTCATCATTTGCCAAATTTGGCCCAGATTTGGGCATCAAAAGTCTTAGATGTAAATAGGAAATTTTCTCAAGATCAAAGATCTGCTGTTAGATTTTTTTGGCTTTAGGAGTTTTAAGAGAAACATTTGATAAGTTGAAACTTAAATGAATCATAAATAGTCTTTCTGCAATATAATGGAAGAATACCATTTTCTTCTGGGTTACTTTACAGTACTGAAAGACCTTCAAAACTAATTTCAGGCACTGAAGCCGTGTCTCTAAACTCTCGACTGGACGTGTACGTCTGAAATTCATCTGTGTTTGTTTTCCCACCGATTTGAAGCAGGTAATAAGACCTTGAATCTTTTTTAAAGCTAATTCATCCTATATGTACACGCACATCATTGTTCTAGCGGTAATTTGTTGACCCAGAGGTCTATAGACTCCCGCTTTCACCAGCGAAAGAGCCCCTGATTTGTAAACCCTTTCATTGGCCGGTGGAGGAGTTGTACCTCAGTAAAGGCCAGAGGAGGGACGGGGAGGCCGCTCATAATGGACCGCTGTGTATGGGAGGGTCGTGGGAAAAGCATCGGCACGCTGTTATTGTGATATTTCAACCAGGACTCGGGACTGACCCTCCTAAAGACACATTGTGGTGACTGCCGTGCTAATGGGGGAGCCGCGCGCTCGCACCACAATAGATGCATCTCCACGAGGAGGCCTCCCCCGCCTCAGGCCCGAGGGGAGGTCGTGCGAGGACAGGCTGATTTTAATGCAGTTAGTAGGTGAATGGGTTTGTGCGCTCGCTTAATGGACGAGCTGCATCATTAGGAGACTCGGATGCGGCGCCGCATTGGCCTCTTATAAGGCCTGCACTCGTATGTAAATGCTGGGACAAAGCTGCTGTGGGTCAATGTGTTTTTAGCCAAGAATATGTATTGTTTTTGCTCCTATTTAGTGATAGCCATGTGTTCAAACCTCTAAAAAATACTTAAAAATTCAATTGATTTAATTTTTTTTTTTTTTTTTTGAAAAATTCAATTTATTAAAAAAACTACTCTTGCATGAATTATATTATATTTCTTTCAATTACATTCCATTTTAATTCTACTTCTCTAAATTCAAATTTTATTCAGTTATAATTCTGCCAAATTTGATTTTTATTCATTCATTTTTAAATGATTAAAAAAAGTCTAATTTTATCTAATTTTATTTATCTATCTACAATTATTTTTAATAAAACGTAAATATATTTTATAAAATATATATTTAAAATTTATCTACAAATGTTAACAATGATGCATTCTGTTAGGTTTATAAATATATACATACAGTGGTGGCCAAAACTATTAGAACACTAGTATTTTCATCAGCTAAAAAATGGTTTTAAGTCAGTTATTTAAGTCATATATGACTTTAATAACTGACAAGATGCGAGTGCAAGGTGCAAGTGCACCAAGGGCAAAAGCTGCTTTAGGATGCTCACACCAAATGTTGATTTAATTTAGTTCATAGAAGTTAATTGATCAAGAAAATCTATTTATGACGTTATTTTTGACAGTATCCTCATTTTACAGCATTTTAACACAAGTGCCTAAAACTTTTCACAGTACTGTAGCTTTGCAGGTAGGTTTCTTGAAGCATCTTGGAGACACAGTTCTTCTGGATTGAGTCTGTCTCAGTTTGTTCTGTTTCTTCATGTCATTCCAGACAGACTGGATGATGATCAGATCAGATCTAAAAAATCTCACTGGATTATTACAATTAATGGCAAAATGAATGTTTGGAAATGTAAACTGATATTTCCTACTGACACACTACAGCAAAAGATATAATTAACTGACTTAAAATCATTTCTTAGCTGGTTTTTAAATGCATCCTGTTTAAAATTATATGTCATTTATTTTATTATTATTTTGAGCATTTTTGAATGGCAACAAGACATTCAAGGCACTCAACATACAGTCACTCTTACAATACAGTCATATTACGAAAGGTTCTTCAGAGCACATGTTTTGTTGAAAAACATGCTGTTACTGTATTAAGTTGATTTTTAGCACCTGCCAGATGATACAATGTCCATACAAACCTTCAGACACACTAAAACGTAGTTGCTCAGTGTGAGCGAATGCTTATATGTAAGCTAAACATCTCCGATGAGGTCTTTAAACATATTAAACATGCTGGAAATCGAACAGAGAGAACGTTTTTGGTCGCAGAACTCCATGTGGACTTGTTGGTTGAGGAGGTGTCAAACAGAGCAGAAGTGTAAGTAGGTGTTGCAAGCGTTTGGTGTCGTGTCAATGTGCTGTCGTGTGATAATCGCGCAGCTCTGTTTGGATAAAGGCAGAAGCTTCCAGAAGTTTGCTCCGCAGCAGGCAGGGTGGTAATCGTGGGGTCTCCGGGGTGCTGTTTCTGCATTGTCCCATCCGCTGACTTTTTGACCTCTTATGTCACTTCCTCAGCGTTGGACTCTCTGGTTTCTCCATTGACACACCCGCCTCGCTTCACGCCACATTGTCCGTGTCCAAATCTTTAGATCTCCTTAACAAATGCTAGTGCATTTACGAGTCCAGAAGTGATTGAGTGGAGCCCGACCAATGAAGGGCGTTTCTGCGCCTCGGGGTGGCCATATTTCTGAGCAAACCACATGTGTCACAGCGCTCTATCTGTGCAGAAACGGCTTTGGGGCAGAACGCATTCAAGGTCACTTACTGACGGATGAAACACCTCCTTGCCCATTTTTCTGACTCTGAAATCCTGCTGTCCTGTGTGTGATTATATGAAAGCACAGCACAGCAGTGGACACACACTCTTAAAAATAAAGGTGCTTAAAGGGATAGTTCACTTTGAAATTAAAATTTGATATCTATCAGCTTACCCCAAGGGCATCCAAGATGTAGGTGTCTTTTTTGCTTCAGTAGATCCAATTTTGATATTTTTAGGTCAAACTGTTCTAGTCTGTCAGTCATATAATGGCAGGTATTGGTCACTGTCTCTATAAGAGGGAAAAAGAACATGCACAGAGAAATCCAAATTAAACAATTC
>JAFVLL020014265.1:0-12223 GCA_021397915.2 Tor tambroides | reverse complement strand
GGGAGAGTGAGTAAAAGGGATTGTGGGAAAGTGACCTTAACTCCTGGAGAGAAGTCTGACCCGTAGCCCCTCCGTCTCCAGGCCTTAAGGGGCACAGTAATTCCCCTCTTCTGAAACGGTCCGAGTATCGCCCCCTGAAAGTGCTGTATTCATTAACAATCTGACGAAACTCATTTTTCCAAAAGGTGCCTTCATTAAACAAGATGTTGTTTTGGACACTGTATCTACAAAAGATCTTTACTTTTTAACTGTTTATTCAAAGCAATTATGTATAATGAACTAGCGACTAGTTCAGAGCTAGTTTTGGAGAAAATGGTCACCTGAAAAAAAAGTAGAGGATTTAGCGATGCCATCAGAAAAGCTCTCCCACATGAGTCCAGGTTTCCCTTTAGACATGCTCAAACAAAAAGCCTCTCTGCCCAGCGCTGAATGCATTACCAGACCGTCCGCTTTAGCCGCCACGTAGCCTCAAGTCAAAGCATCTATGCGGGCGAATCCAGACCGCACTTACAACCAAATGACTTCTGAGAACTGCTCTCATATCCTTCATGTAGTGAGACAACAGCAATAAACCTGTAGGTCATAAAAGAGCTGATTTACATAGATGAGACTGGAAAATGAGAACATTAGATATCTAGATTAAAAATGGATCAGAGGACAGACTTTGTATTTTGTGGTTAATTTCGCCCGGGAGCTTGGAGATCAGACTGCTGCATCATTTGAAAGTGTTCTAGCCGGAAGGTGCGCTCGCCTTGAACGCAACTTCCTTGTAGAGTTCCTCTTTTCGCTCTTTTATGCACATACAACGGCAAACTTATATGGATCTGTACTGTGGAAATATAGACCTATGAATGCATTTTTCATGACTCGAGCCAAAGAAACAGCTAAAAAGTTCAACTGGAGGTCAGCAGATGAAAAGCCATCCTGTGACTCGCTTGGGTTTGTGAAGCATATTTTGGAGCAGATTTGGGGTCGTTGATGAAATACATTTACTAAGATTTGAGTCCTCTTGGAGTCTGAAGAGTTGAAGCAAACTCTTCTTGCAAATTAAGTCTTCTATTTGTCCGCTGGCATTTTTTTTTTCTTTTGAAAGCAGACTGAGGTGTTTGTGGTTGGCACAAGAGCCGGCTAGTCCAGAGGCTCCTGTTTTATCCTGATGGGTGTGTGGCTGGTCTGACACCGTCTGTCTTCCCGACTCAGGATGTATTCGCTGAACTGGGAGGAGTCCACACCCCCGCCGCACGACGCCACCATGCTGAAGCCTTTCTGGAACAGTCTCTCCAGAACCTAGGAGAAACCAGGGACATTATTAATATATTGTTATAATATGACAAACTCTGTACTTCATATAGTTGAATTTATAGACCAACAGTCTCTCCAGGACCTAGGAGAAACAAGGCCATTTTTGAGTATTTTGAGAAGTTTTCCACACAATATGAGAACCTCTGTATTACTACTACACCTAATTGAGACAAGACGCCACCATATCGAACCCTACAGGACCAAGGAAAAACCAGGGACAGTGAGCTTTGAAAATGTATGCTCTTTTCAAATCATAGGTGCAATGCTGAACCCTTTCAGAAAAAGTCTCTTCAGGATCTAAACTAAACCAGTGGTATTTTGTAGTATTTTGAGATGAAGTTTCCCAAAAAATAAATGAACTAAACTCATGTTTATAGAAAGGTATCACCACTTCACATAAATGTATCAAGATGGCTCCAGACTGAAACCATTTGCAATCAGTCTCACAGGACCTAGCTGGAACCAGTGTTTTTTAAGTACTTTGAGATTATGCTTTCCATAAAATAAACTCCTATACTCCTTGTATCAGCGCTTCACATAATTACATCAAGACGAAACCTTATGCAACAGTCTCTCTAGGACCTAAGAGAAACCAAGGGATTTTCTCAGTATTTTCAGCTCCACTGAATATGGGAAATTTATGATTTTTGCCACTCTAATGAATGCTTCATAGTTGCAGCAAGACAAATTCCATTTTGAAACTTTCTAGAACTGCTGCTCCAGGACCCAGGAGAAACCAGGGGCATTTTTATTATTTAGATAAGTTCTTTGTTAAATCTGAGAAACTTTAGAGTTTTTGGAGTAAATAATTTATGCTACTCTTTGCATAATTCCATCAAGATAGCAACCCATTCTGGAACTGTCTCTCCAGGACCTAAGAGAAACCAGTGGAGTTTTTTTAGTGTTTTGAGATGTTTTCCATAAATCAAGTAATCTCCTATTCATGCAATTTGTGTCAGTACTTCACATAAATGCATCAAGACGGCACCAGACTGAACCCATCTGGAAGAAACCAGGGAGAATTATCAATATTCTGAGATGAAGTTTTTCAAAGCAAACTCTCTATCAGTGCTTCATATAGTTGCATCAAGACAAATGCCATGTTGAAACTTTCCAGAGCTTCTCTGTTAGTATCTTGAGAAGTTCTTTGTTCAATTTGAGAAACTCAGTATGAGTTTTTGGAGTAAACAATTTATGCTTCACATAATTGCATCAAGATGGCAACCCTTTCTGGCACCATTTGTCCAGGACCAAAGAGAAACCAGGGTAGTTTTAGAGATTTTAAGATGACGTTTCCATAAAATAAACTCTCATTCATGCTACTTCATCAGCACTTCAGATAATTGCATTGAGATGACACCTGCAACACTCTCTCTAAGACCTAAAAGAAACCACAGACATTTTTCTCTGTATTTAGAGTTCAAGTTCTCCGTTGAATATGAGAAACTCGGTATGAGTTTTTTGGAAGTAAACTCCTATTTATGCCACTCTATCAGCACTTCACATAGTTGCATCAAGACGCATTTAAAATGTGCAATCTCAGTAACAGTGCTATCAACAACTTCACGCTTGCATTACCCTCAGACGTTTCTCACTCCAGACCATCCACCCAGGATGAGAAGGAGCGAGCAGACATCCCCTGGGCTGTTTACAGGGGTTTGATGCGGAGTCAAATGAGAATAGGCTCCCCCACTGACAGCCCACACTGAAGCCGCCCGGCTCTTTCATTACAAACCCAATACACACAATCTCGGCTACTGTCAGAGATCCCTCACCGAGAGCCGTCTCTGGGCGGCCGCTGTCGCTGTCATTCCCGCCGCCGCAAAAAGCCAACGAAATGTTTTATCTGTTGGAGTGCTTGTAGATTTTTTTGAAATTCAATACATGCAGCCTTGAGTATTCACTTACTCCTGCACTTCTTTCAAGTGTGCTTCACATGAAAATGAAAGTTCTGGCTCGGGGCTACAGAGCCAGATAAAAGTCCCTCTGCAAAAAAAAAAAAAAAAAAGACGAAGGAATCAGTTGAACTGCACAGGGCCTGAGAAAAAATGTCCACCCTTATCCTCACTTTGGAAGTTGAGGCTGCGGAGAAACTTGTAGAGGAAATGAACGCTTCTTACGACTTACGCACAGATGAGGTATGAAAGACATCAGCAGATGATTCAAGGGCCTACCGTGCACAAAGAAAAATTGCGTTTTGAAGCATCTTTTCAAGAACATATATCGACATTAAGGCTCGTGTAAGGTTTTGGTTGCATCAGTGTTACAGAAGCGAGTTTTAATACACAAATCGTTTGACTTTGAAGTTCCTTCTTTTTGTGCGATTTTCAAACTTTTTCCAGTGGATTTCGAAAATTTGTCTTAAAGGGACAGTCCACCAAAAAATGAAATCTATATCATGATTTACTCACCCTCATGAAGAAAAGATGATTTTGAAAAATGCCTCAGTGTTTGCTGATCATTTAATGAGTTCAGTGTCCATTGACTTTCATTGTATGATCAAAAACAGTATCATCTTCTTCTGTATTGTATTAAAGGTGAAATATACCTTTAATTTGTATTTAATCTATTCGTTTAATAAAATGCATCCATATCTAGAGCTCTTACTAAAGACAGAATGAACATATATAGAGTGTCACAAGCCTCTCAAGTATTCAGGCATCGATATCTGAAGGCTTATGATTTTGACATTACACTCACTGTGCTGATGGTTGCATCACTTACTAACTTTCTTACAGTAAACGGCTACAATTTCTTGGCAACAAACTGGCTCTCTCACTCTGTCTTTTTCCATATCTCTCGTCCTCTGTCATTCCTCTCTGATCTATCTTCTCATATTTCATAGGTGGGTTTTTGCGAACACCCGAGATGTGTGACAAAGAAAAAAAAATCCACCCGCATGATTCAGTCAGTTAAGGGCGCAAAAAAATAAGTGTTATCAGACACACTAATTAGTTATACAGTAAGTCAATTAGGCGTGTGTAAAAAAGTAGCGTAAACCAGTTTAGGTTGTTCAAAGAAACCAAAGTACAGTATTAAAAATGTAGCATGTGTGTTTAAAACGCTTCAGGCACAGAAATGTTGGAGCACTTTTTCAAACGGAGAGATTTGTCTTAAGGACGAGTTAAAAATAAATTATGCATATCATTTCCCTCTCTTCTCCTCTCGGTTTCATGACTACATATTCCCCACATTAGCATCGCCTCCAGGATTCAAGGTACCGGACATTATAAAACGTATGTACTGTATGTGGATGTGTCTGTGTGCACGCCGGGATGTGTGTCTGTTTTAGCACCTTTCAAACAGCCAAATCGTGGAGTATGTGAGAAGGTGACATGGGGCATAACTGCACCTCTGCAGCTGTGGAGCCACACCTTCATCCACACCTGCCTACTACATCTTGCACCCTCACACATCTCTTCTGGTTGGCAGGCAGCAGTCAAGCTGTCTCCGAGACACATCAGCACAGCACGCTCAATATCCCATCCATCAGCTAAAGTCCAAATCAAAACTTTCAAGTTCAGCAAATGCTTTATAATAGACTCATTAATATGGCAAAAGAAGTGATTGACAGTATTATTTAATTTAAAAATGTCGTTTCAATATTTAAATTTAATTATAAATTTTAATTTTTTAGACCATTTTTGGGGATTGTGATGTTGCATTCCAGGTTCAAGCCAGCATTTCCAACTCGTGCGTTGTAGTGAAAAAAATATTTTCATGTACTTTTTTTCATTGTGACATTAATCACACTTTCCTCCCAAATCGTCATCACCATAGTGCATCTGGATATTTTACATGCTTTATTGCAACAGATTCTTATAATTGTAATTTCTTTGTATAAGCATACACTGCCGTTTAAAGATTTTTTGTTTATTTGAAAGAACTAATATATTTATTCAGCATGGATACATTAACTTCATCATGAGTGACAGTAAAGACATTGTTACAAAATATTTATATTTCAAATAAATGCTGTTCTTTTAAACTTTCTATTTATCAAAAATCTTGAAAAAAAATCTATCACAGTTTTCACAAAAATGTGAAGCAGCCCAACTGTTTTAAACACTAATGATAAGAAGAAATGTTTTTTGAGCAACAATTCAGCATATTAGAATTATTTCTGAAGGATCACATGACACTGAAGACTGGAGCAATGGCTGCTGCAAATTAGGCTTTGCCATCTCAGGAGTAAATTACATTTAAAAATATAATCAACTAGAAAACAGAGTTTTAATTTGTAATAATATTTTACTGCTGTGTTTTAGTGTATTTTTGATCAAATAAATGCAGCTATGGTGAGCATAAGAGACGACTTTCAAAAGCATTAAAAAAATCTTACTGACCCCCAGTTTCTGAACGGTAGTGTATTAGTCAGTGATGACCATCAAATACTGTTTTAAGTGTTGCTCAGTGACAATGCTGTACCTGCACAGAGTTGAGCCTGCAGTAGCCATTCAGTGGAAAGCGAATAACGTGGGTTGGATCCTGGTTCCAGCCGGCGTTGACTGAATTGCACATGACGTCCCCTGTCTCTGGGAAAATTTCCTCTATGAGGGCCTTGTCCCCACTGATGGCAATCCTCTCGCCCAGGTCAGGGGTCACCCGCACCACCAGGCACTCGCAGGGCTGTGACGCCCGCCGCTGCTCCCGGTCCTGTTTCCAGCGCTCCAGCTCTTTCACCATGGGCGTCAGCTGGTAATACCGAGCCTCCTCGTACAGCAGCTGGAACTCCTGCAGGAACAACACATGGAAGTGAATGTATGCACGGAAAGAAAGAAACAAACAAACAAATAATCCATCCAGCAAATGATTGAATAAGCAGACAAAACAATGTACAAACACATGAATGAATGAGCCAACAAAACAACTACTCACTGAGCAAATGAACAAACAAGTAGGTGAACAAATAAGAATACAAACAAATGTACAAAGTAATGACTGAACAAATAAGGAAAATTAACCAGCTATTGAGTGAATGAATGAAAAAAACAGACCAAAAATGCTCAAACAAATAACTGAAAAACAATCCACTGAGCAAATGAATGAACAATGACATAAAAAAAACAACCGAGTAAACGAATGAGCAAACAAACAAACCACTAATTGAGTTAATGGATGAGCAAACAAACAAACCACCAAGTGAGTGAATGGATGAGCAAACAAACCACCAAGTGAGAGAATGAATGAGCAAACAAACAAACCACCAAGTGAGTGAATGGATGAGCAAACAAACAAACCACCAAGTGAGTGAATGGATGAGCAAACACCACCAAGTGAGAGAATGAATGAGCAAACAAACAAACCACCAAGTGAGTGAATGGATGAGCAAACACCAAGTGAGAGAATGAATGAGCAAACAAACAAACCACCAAGTGAGTGAATGGATGAGCAAACACCAAGTGAGAGAATGAATGAGCAAACAAACAAACCACCAAGTGAGTGAATGGATGAGCAAACACCAAGTGAGAGAATGAATGAGCAAACAAACAAACCACCAAGTGAGCGAACAAATGAGCAAACACCACCAAGTGAGAGAATGAATGAGCAAACAAACAAACCACCAAGTGAGTGAATGGATGAGCAAACACCAAGTGAGCGAACGAATGAGCAAACAAAAACCACCGAGTGAATGGATGAGCAAACACCACCAAGTGAGAGAACGAATGAGCAAACAAAAACCACCAAGTGAGTGAACAAATGAGGAAACACCACCAAGTGAGAGAACGAATGAGCAAACAAAAACCACCGAGTGAATGGATGAGCAAACACCACCAAGTGAGCGAACGAATGAGCAAACAAAAACCACCAAGTGAGTGAACAAATGAGCAAACACCACCAAGTGAGCGAACGAATGAGCAAACACCACCAAGTGAGAGAACGAATGAGCAAACAAAAACCACCAAGTGAGTGAATGGATGAGCAAACAAAAACCACCAAGTGAGTTAACAAATGAGCAAACACCAACAAGTGAGTTAACAAATGAGCAAACACCACCAAGTGAGCAAACGAATGAGCAAACAAAAACCACCAAGTGAGAGAACGAATGAGCAAACACCACCAAGTGAGAGAACGAATGAGCAAGCAAACAAACCACTAAGATGGCGAATGAATGAGCAAACAAACAAACCACAAAGTGAGTGAACGGATGAGCAAACAAACAAACAAACCATCAAGTGAGCAAAAGAATGGCCATACAAGTAAACAAACAAATGCAAAAACAACCCATTAACCAAAGAAATAACCGAGCGAGCAAACCACCAAGTGAAAGAACAGAAACAAACAAAAAATTGACTACTGAGTTATTTTCCATCACTATAAAGATATTTATAGTGATTGCTACTCCATCACTATAAAGATATTTTTAGATTTAAATTTAATAACAGAAGAAATTCAATACCACATGACGACTGAATATTGCATGTTTCAAAGCACATGCTGTTTAGCATTGAGCATGAACCCAGACCAACACATGGAGCAATTGTGCCCATCTGACCCATCTTTAGCCAGGACAGAACGAGGGGTGGGGGGGTTAAGCCCCCCGGCTCTCCCCTCACTCACAGACTCTCTGGTCGGACAGCACAGATTGCTGCCTCTGCCTGAGGCGTCCTTCACCCTCCAGCACATTTACCCCACTTACACTCGCCTTTCATTCACCACTAAACCAGATGGCAACATGCCTCAGTCCTGCCATTACAAACACTGCAAAAATGAAAATATTACCATTTTTCCTTGTAAACATGGTGGTATAGGCATATATTGAGGAAAATGAATGATAAACCAAAGTTAGCGGTATTACTTGTGCAATACTGCATGAACACAAATTTTATTTAGCAAGTCAAGCTTTTCTTACCTTCATTTTTACCAATACTACAAGTCTGATTTGAAGAAAAACATCTAAATATGAAGCCTGATGTTCTGTTGATACTTTGTTTTTAAATTTTAAAATAATAATACAAATTATATACATAGGGTTAATTCATAGGGTCATATCAATGCCCAAAAATGTCCCACATAACCAGAATTCAATTTAAATATATTAACTAAACTAAAACTAAAACTGTTACTTGAAACAAAATTAATGTTAACTTAAAATAAAATTTAAACAATTTTTTAAATGAGAAAAATGTTTCTCATTTTTGTTTAGTTTATCTTGAGGTACTAAAATAAACTAAAAATGAATAAAAACATATTTAAAAAAAAAAACTATTTAATATGACAAAACACACACACACAAAAAAAAATCACACACAAAATATAATACATTTTATTTATATTATTTAAATATAATACATTTACAAAATTTTAGGGTTGGGATGAAAATGATGAATGCATAAACTCTTTTAATAAGTTCCTTTGACCTATTTAAAGTCCAATAAAATTAAAGCTTCTTATATAATATTAATAGTAGTATATAGTTTGATATTATTAAAGCAAACATTTTCAAGGGAAAAAAAAAATTCTGAAAATGTTTGAAATTACATGAAATAAACCTGGGGTCTTGAGACCCCAAACAGTGAGGTAAATTTTTTCATGCAGGACGTTTGATGGATATTATCAAGCTCAAATTTTGCCAGTTCTCATTAGATTAGGAAAAATCATGAAGCGTTAACCTGATACTTCAATGTTAATGTTTTCCGAGATATTAAAAGGGCCTTGGGGTCTCTCAGACCCCAAACACAAGGCCTGAAAGCCATTTCTGCTCGAAACTCTTGATAGCATTCTTGGGTTCTGCGCCTGGTGGCCTATTTCCTCGGTGGCCGTGAGAGATAGCTGTGATCTCGACCCTGCTGGCTCTTCATCCCCACCCTGTAAGACTACTCATTCCACTTCAGGCTACGCCACAGAGAACAATAGCACCGACCATCTCAGACACAGCGCTCTTTTACAATTACCACAAGAAAAGGAGTTGTTTTCTTACCCACACCCCTCCCTCAGCCTCTCTTCTTTCTCTCCCTCTTTATTCCCTATGTTCCTTTCTTTAGCCCATACTGGTGCTGACAACATGGATACAGAGACTTTAGGCCTTCGGGCTCTTGCTAATTCAAAGAAAAACAAGCTGCGCTTCTTTCCCAGGTCTGCAGCGAAGGCTGGGTATGTTTCTTCTGTGACTCACTTTTGGGAAAGAGAATGTAAAAGCAACGGCCCACAGAAGAGCGAATTTAGTCTTTAGGCCATATCCATATGGACAAATGAAGCTGGATGCGCTGCACGGTTTTCAAGCGCAAACTCTTCTAGAAGAACAAAATGTTGTCAATTAAGCCAATAAGTCGAGTCTAATGAATTCACAGACGTAACAGACATCTGGGAGGAGACCAAACGTATCCCATCACCTCTCACAGGAGGTGCTGCTCCATCTGACAACATGCATCGTTCACTTATGTACAGCGTCATCTGAAACTATTCAGTTTTCCCGCTCTTGCAGGTCAAGGCACGGTGAGGTTTCATAGGCGAAAAGTGTGAAAAGTTAAGCATAATGGGATGTAATGATGTGCCTTTGTGCAGTTACATATTTTATGTTCTGTTATCAAACGGTCTTGCACAGTGGAGGAAAGCTAGCCACGAGCCTGAGGCACAAATGACTAGTCTCACCCTAATTAATCCCATTGACACAAACACCTTTACCCATCTGATTTTTGACTGAGGCGGGCATAATACTTCACCAACTTATCTACTGGCATTGAAGAAAAGATGCTTGAAGTCAAAAATTGCATTTCACACTATTTTGAGTCCAACTTTAAACTTCACCTTAGACTTTAGGGTTCTTTCTTATTCGGTTTTTTATTTTATTAAAGTTTGTGAATTTAGTTTTTATTTTTATGTTACTTTGTTTTGTTTTGCTATAAATATGCTTGGCATTCGCAGGCCAAGTTGGAAAGTTTTCTACCAAAATGCAAAGGAATGACCAAGAAGTATGTTTGAAATCAGAAATTGTACTTCACACTATTTTGAGTCTGAATTTCCTTAGACTTTTTTCTATTCTGTTTTTATTTTATTACATTTTTTATTTCATTTTGCTATACATTTATATTGCTATTTATTTTATTTTGCTATGACTGTACTTCGCCAATGTGGAAACCTTTTTATCAATATGCCAAGATGTCTCACTTCCTGCCTGCCATCTTTGCCAGCAAAAAGGTTAAGGAAAAATGTCATACAACAAAAATCCAATTGCTCAGGTTTGTGAAGCTTCATCTCAAGATGATCTGAGGCAATTTTAGTGAAGACTGCAGAAACTTTGCAAGCAATGTCCCAAAAAAAGGATACATAAATCTGTTCAAAATGGTGGAAAGGCACATGACGAACCTTGGAAACTGATAATCGTAGTATTCAACAAGCATCCAGGAATATGTGAGACATAAAGCTTAAGATAATTCCAAACACATGGAAATTGAATAAAACTGCTGTGCAGTTCTGTCTGAGTCCCTCCTGCGTGTTTCAGCTCAAGGCTATTGACGTGATGCTAAAAGAGGACCTAAATGAAAATTTTGACCTGCTGAAGAGACACTGGGTATGTGAACGTTACCTTGAAGTCATCAGGAAGAAGCAGTTTGCCGGTTCTCAGGTAGCTCAGGATATAGCGGAATATCTCTCCATCTCTGTCGATAAAATAATGCTGCTTCAGACTGTCCAAAACAATCGGTTCTGTGCCATTGAACAGGCGACTGATTCTGGAGGGAAACAAATGTAAATCAATGATTTTCAGTTTAAAGAAATATTTTGTTTTAAAGTTTTATGCAAGCACTACACTACATTAAGAATGATTTTGCTCTTATCATGTAAAAAATATTCTCTAAAAAACTGCTTTCACTTCACATTTTACATTTGAAATAAGTTTAACGGCAAACTATAAGTTGATTATTTAACCTGATTTAATTGCTGGAATGGGGTCAAGCGTTTGGAATTATGTCGTACGCTATTTCTGTTCTTCGGATGAATTGACTTTATCTTTTCAAAATGTTCTTATTTCATTCTCTCATCCTATTTCATTCTTCCGTTCTTTCTTTCTCTCCCTCATTCTGGAAACCGATGCAAAACACTTAATAAGAAAACCAATTCCCCATTTTGTGCCTCGGGTGGTCCTTTTCTCATATGGTCTTGCCGTTCCCCCAGTTAGAATTTCACCATATAGCTTTAGGCAATCTTAGTTTTTCATCTCAGCCTCTCTTTTTTTTTCCTCCAAAAAGCAATTAAAATGCTGCCTGCTTTTCACCCTCCCCCCATTTTCCTCTCCCTCCTTCCCATTGCTCTCTCGCTCCATATCCATTAATAAATCAGAGCGAGCCATGCTCTCTGTTAACCTGAACAGATGTGGCAAAGCTCTCACACTCTTTTCCCATCTTGTACACACACACACACACACAAATGTCTCTAACAGGTGGTGTCCCTTTACCTCACTTTATCCGCAAACCTCCGTAGATTACGGTTGGGATGGATGCATCAGGTAGGAATTGCATGACTCTACAAGTGGCTTTTAAGTCATTTAAAAGTAGAGCATTTTAATCTATCACTCTATCTATAGATAAATGCATTGCTAAAATTGAGGAATTTTAGGTTGTTACAAAGGCAAAAATGAAGTTGGACCACAGAACTACAACATAACTTCTCACGACAGCTCAACATGACAATGACACATAGTTTTACATCGACATCAGTCCCAGTAATCCCCCCAAAAATGGTTAGCATCAAATCACAACAGGTCTTACCTGGAGTCTGGGTATTTGGTGAGGGTGGCCAGACTGCTGGTGTACATGTGCCCGCCTACGTCAATGTGGACTGGAGCGTTCGATTTAGTCAGCTGAGCCGGCAGTGGGATTCCCTGAGCGGCCAGAGGAGACACTGGGGACCGGGTCAAAGACAGCCGAGACATGCTCCTTCCCTCCTGTACAAACAGCACAGTATCAAATAAACAGCTCCTGGT
>JAFVLL020014264.1:35000-37362 GCA_021397915.2 Tor tambroides | reverse complement strand
TGTGTTCAGTAACTAGTCCTCTCTCTGTGTGTGTGTTCAGTAACTAGTCCTCTCTCTGTGTGTTCAGTCATAGGTACAATGCGGGATCTGAAGCGGAAGGATAAGTTGGTTGAAGCAGCGGGAGACGCGTACGGTAAAACTCTGTCTCTGCTCACGCTGGACGTCTGCAGCGATGAATCTGTCAAACAGTGCGTCGACAGCGTCAAAGATCGACATATAGACATACTGAGTGAGCGCACACACATACACACATACAAACACAGATCTGTTCATCCATTTCGAATGACCCAGACATTTGAATGGAAGTGTACATAAATTAGCATAAGGAGATCCAACACAGTAACTAAACGAGTAATTAAGAAGAAAGTAAATATGAAAGCTACATCTAACTCTGTTAGAGCAGTGAAGGTTGAGTCAAACTGTGATCTGTGTGTTTGTAGTTAATAACGCTGGCGTGGGTCTGGTGGGGCCGATTGAGGCTCTCAGTCTGGACGAGATGAAGCAGGTGTTTGAGACCAATTTCTATGGTGTTGTGCGCATGATTAAAGAGGTGATGCCCGACATGAAGAGCAGACGCTCTGGACACATCATCGTCATCAGCAGTGTGCTGGGCCTGCATGGTGAGACGCTCAGACACACACAGACTTCTTCTTGAAGAACAGCAGAAGAGCTCTGAGCTTTCATGAGGATCTGCTGAATCACACACATGTGGAAACACCAAACAAATCAGACTCATGTTACTCTTCACAGGTGTGGCGTTTAATGACGTTTACTCCGCCTCAAAGTTCGCCACGGAGGGATTGTGTGAGGGTCTCGCCATCCAGCTGCTCAACTTTAACATCAAGTGAGTCTCAGCACTCGCCATTTAACTGACACTCCTACATTTCCTCTTCCTGTCATGTGATTTTCAGTATGATTAGTCAGCGGGTTTCTGATGGTCTTGGACTCTTTTTTCAGTGATCAAACAGCATGAACATTAGCAGAATCACAGTGATGTTGTGTGACGCCTCCCTCTGGTGGCCTGGAGGGGAAGTTACAGGTTCAAACCCATTAAAGATCACACATCAGGAAATAAGCAAAGTCCTAGAGCTGTTTCTCATCCGGGGGGCTTAAAATTAAAACCATTTAATATAAGACTAAACCAGCATTGTGGTTCTAGATCTGATGTCTCTCTGATCTCAGTCTGATGTATTTCCCATCTCTGTGTGACTGTCAGTGTGTCGATGATTGAGCCCGGGCCTGTAAACACTGAGTTTGAGATGAAGCTGATGACAGAAGTTTCTAAGAAGGAGTTTGTCGGTGCTGATGCTGAGACGCTCCATCACTTCAGGACCTGCTACCTGCCCACACAAGTCAACCTCTTTGAAGGCCTGGGACAAACACCTGAAGACATCGCCAAGGTCAGAACGCACTTGAATTCATACCCGTTCACAACAAGAACAATGAATACAAACAAAGCTTTAATAATCATTCCAACTCTTAAAGGGATAGTTCACTCAAAAATGAAAATTCTGACATTACTCACTCACCCTCATGTCGTTCTAAACCCGTAAGACCTTTGTTCATCTTCAGAACACTAATTAAGATATTTTTGATGAAATCCGAGAGCTTTCTGACCCACCATATACAGCAAGGGTCCTATACCACATTTAACAAGGGACGAACAAGGGTCTTACGGGTTTGGAACTATATGAGGACAGCAAAGCAATGATAAAGGAAATATACATCAAAACACCAATCAGAAAATTCAACTTTAAAGATCAAAAACAGTTGTAAGCCTGAGAGAAATGGTAAGTTTTTGACTTAGATTTAAATTCAGACTCTGCGGAAATTAATCTTAGGGATAAAGGGAGACTATTCCACAATTTTTGACCAATGATAGAAAAAGCTTGGTCACCCCTCAACTCAAGTCTAGATCTCAGAACCATCAGCAATCTCTGTTGAGATGAGCTTAATGATCTAGCAGTTATTTAAATTCAAAAGATAAGAAATATATTTTGGAGCTAATCCATTCACAGCTTTAAAAACAAAAAGCTAAATTTTGAAATCAGTTCCTTAACAAATCGGTAGCCAGTGCAAAAAGTGTAATATTGGAGAAATATAATCAAATTTCCGAGTTCCAGACAAAATTCTGGCGGCTGCATTTTGAACCATCTGAAGATGACTAATTTTGGACTCATTCCAATATAAAGAGAATTACAATAGTCAAGTCTAGATGAAACAAACGCATGAATCACTCTCTCAATCTCTACAAATGCTAATAAAATCTTAGCCTTGGAGAAAAATCTTAATTGGAAAAAAATAGATTTTAACTACAGCATTTATCTGTTTATCAAAATAAAAAAATAACACCCAATTTTTC
>JAFVLL020014264.1:0-30000 GCA_021397915.2 Tor tambroides | reverse complement strand
TCAGGATCACTCTGAATATATATCAATTGAAAGAATGAGCTAACCTATAAAGGAACACTTTTTATGAGTGTTTGAATGTACTGATATAATCCAGGTGCTAGGACGCATTCTGTTGTTTGGGGTGATTTTGCTTTTAGTTTTCTCCAAAACTATACAGTAAAATGACTTGAAAATTAATACAGTGATAGTCAGGGTCACTCTGAATATATATCAATTGAAAGAATGAGCTAACCTATAAAGGAACACTTTTTATGAGTGTTTTTAAAAAAACAAATCAAATATAAATTCATGTCCCAGTCACATAATATCATATCACAATTTTTCATTTTTATTTTTTTCAGGAAAATCACAATTCACTATTTTATCTCGATTCTTTGTCATGTTGGTTTTACTATTTTTCAAGTTGTCTGAGCATTGCAGCTAAACTAATTTTCCTGTTTTAAAAACAAAGTCCTGTAAGGTAACAAAATGTAAAATAATAAAAAAAGAATGGCAGACATTTGTTTGATGAAGTTGAAAACCTGATGAAGATAAAAATCTTTTTTCATGATTTAATCTTTGTTATTAAAAAATAAAAACAATGATGCACATTACAAATACACATAATATACAAATAAGCCAAATTGTGCTTTATTTTTTCAGGTACTGTAGGTGTATTTAGCAGTAGCATTCAAGAATTGAATGAACAAATGTAAATAAAACACTATATACACTTCACTGCATAAATTATACACCGATTCTTATTAAGACAACTGTATTAAAGTTCTTCAGTAAAGAGCAGTGAGTGATTTTTCTCTTTGTGTTTTGTTGTTTAATTAACATTAAAGGGTTAGTTCACCCAAAAATTCTGTCATCATTTACTCACTCTCATGTTGTTGTTTTTTATTATTTTAAAGTTATATTTTATGGGATTTCTGTGCCTTTATTGGAAAGGACAGTAGAGAGATGACAGGAAAGAATCAGGCGAAGGGAGAGGTGAGCGGGATCGGCAAAGGACCTCGAGACGGGAATCAAACTCAGGTCACTGCAAGCACAGTTGGCACACTAACACACTAACCACGAGTGCTATCGGCACTGACTAGTTGTTTAAAACCTGAATGAGTTTCTTTCTATCTATATCATGGTAGTGCAGAGAATATTCCTCAAGGGGTATGAGGCTGTTTATGCTAGAAAACATGGAGCTGATAGATCGATTATCAACTGCTTTTTTCCCGAAAATTTCCTGGAAGTCACTCCGATAGGTCTGATGTGAAAAATTTCAAAGAGGGGAGTATCGAAAGGCCCGATCATAAAACCTGACTCGACTTCTTTTTTGATTAGATTATCTACTGTATCTGGCTCTGCGAGTGCGGATTGGAGATTGTTACAAATGATGTTCTGTGAGAGCGAGCATGTAGTGCCAGGATTAAAGCCCTGTTTGAGGCCCCAGACAATAGATAATTGATGAAGTTAGTCTCTGGGTGATGTGAAAGGTCACAGGATAGACGAGAAATATTGACTGGAGTCGATAAGTAGTTTCTCGATTTTTTATTTGTAGCGTTCATGACTGGGCATACTATACGGGCATGAGCCCTGCCACAATAATTACAGACGTGGAGTCTCACGCATCTTCCTCTGTTGAAATTTCCGCAAACCTGCTGTTTGTCAGAGAATGAGATAGAGTCTTTCCTAGAATTCGATGTTGGATTCGTAGTTGCAGAACAAGCGACGTAGTTGGTAGATTTGACTTGCATTGGTTCTGGGCAGGGTATTATAGCGAGATTAATTTGGGGGAATGAGATGGTCGAGTGAGCTACTGACCTGCAGACTGTGCACGATATATTACGACAACTGAAAAATACTCTGTTGTGGAGATCAGAGTCCAGTGCGCCCCAATAGGGGCACTGATTCCACTGAGCAACACGTACTGCACATTTGGCTGAAAACAATTTATGGTGCTGTACGTGTGTCGAAATGGGTTCTGCCATAAAACAATGCGAGTTCCGCGATTATCGCCAGATAATCATGAAGTTTGCGCCACCTATGGGGAAAAAGCCGAACAAACTATTTCCGTGTAGCGGCCGAATGCTATAGAGAATTTGGAAAATGAGAGCGGGCAGGATGAATTGGGAGTTGAATTTTTTAATGTTATGGAGAAATCTCCACAATCTATTTGTCGATGAGATTCGGCGGGAGGTAGCAGAGAGAGGAGAGGTGAGAGATCAACATCCATACCTGCGAGAATCTGAGACATGATGGTATTAGGCACAGGAGGTGGTTCCAGAGTGGCGGCATTCGGTTGGGTAGGTAGAGGGACTGCTGTGAATAAAGTGTACTGATTAGCCCCTGGTGCTTGGGGAAGCACGTAGGAAGAGGTAGAAGGAAACGAGGGATGGGCCGTAACCGTTTGCGGAGGCAGCCTCACGCACAGATTAGCCCCTGGTGCTTGGGGAAGCCCGTAGGAAGAGGTAGAAAGAAATGAGGGAGGAGGCCAGTACGCTAGCATTGCCGAATGATGATGCCCTACTTGGACATCTGCAGCGGGGGCTGCTGCTCATTGATAGGGAAAAGGAGTATCAGAAGGGTAAGAGCAAGGTGGCTGAGCTTGAGCGGCTAGCGGAGGCAGCCTCACGCTAGCGTCTGCAGCTGGAGGTAGAAGGAAGGAAGGTGGAACCAGGCCGAGGAGGAAGCACCTTAGAGCCAGCAGAAGGAGGTGCTTTTGAGCCGGTGGCTTGAGAAGAAGGTGCCTTTGAGCTGGTGGCTTGTGGTGGAGCGTCCAGCTCGTTGTCAGATGGGAAGAGCTCGAGTTCAGATATTTTTTGGCAATCGAATGAAGCTGGATGCCGGAAAACTTTCATAAGACAGAGGTAGGTAGGCTGCATATATATATATATATATATATATACATACACGTATTGAGCTAGTTAGGATGGTTAGCTAAACGAGTTACACCTGTGCCAAATTGGATGGTTATCTGATTGTGCTCCTCCCAAACCTTGTTAATAAAACATCATTTATTTGCATATTAGCTGTGTCAACAGTCATGAATGGATAAACACAAAAATCACATTTGGTTTTTGACCAGTGAAAACTGATTTTTGAACATTGAAATTTGGACATGGAACTGCACCGAGATCCTGATAGCTCTGGGACTGAACCATACGGGGTGTTCAAAATTAAGATTCTAAAGAAAAAGTTTCTTTGAAACCAGAATCTAAAATCATATTAAGACTTATTTAATTTATCTTTATGTTTTTAACTTATTGAGTTAAAGGCATGCAGAATTTTTAAAAAGGAAATTTTTACCACCCAGGTATGTTCTATGCAATTGTTTTGACAGAGGGAAAGAAGATATATTTCCAGTTTCAACATAATTTATTCAGACAGTTCCCCTCAAACATAAGTGCGCCGTATACAAAGTGACCAACATGGTTTTCAATCTCTGAAAATGTGTAATATTCAACTCTCTAGATATGGAACCAGATTAAGATCTAGGATTGAACCACAGAGGGCCTTGAAAATTAACATTCCAAAAGAAAAGTTTATTAAGAACCAGAATTTAAAATCTTAAAATCACAAGCAAACAAACTCTGGAAAAAGAATATTTATGGCACTCAGACAGGTATATTCAATGCAATCAGTCTTGACAGAAGGAAACACGTTTCAAGATAATTCGTCATACATTCGTCTTAAAATAGAAAAGAAATATCATCTCTGTAAGCAAAGTGACTCGCATTTGGTTTTTGACCACTGAAAATATGTACAATTTAACAATTTACTCTTGGAGCTATATTTGGATGCCAATATCTCTGGAACTAAACCAGAGCCTCAAAAATAAGGATGCCAAAAGGAAGGTTTGTTAAGACCCAAAATCTAAAAGGGTATTAAAGATATCTTTAATACTTCCTGATTTACAGGCATGCAAACTTTTGAGAAAAAGACTTGAAAAGTACTTTTTTTCTAATTTTTGAACTGTCACCACTTGCATATAATGCAACAAAGATCGCTTAAAGTCAACAGATTTTACTAATAGAGCTGCTAATCTCTGTGTAAAAATAACATGATACTGCTATCTTTCAAAAGTCACTTTTTCTCTCTCATAATTTGGCTCAGAATCTCAGGTGAAAATTTTAATTTTGACACCCGTCTAAAAATAGTGGATTTCAGATGGGGACCTCTGATTGAGTTTTATGGAAATGGAACTACCCATTTTGCATTTATGTAACATGCTAACTGAAACAACTTACGGGTTTTCATTCCATTTTGCAGGCCATAAACAACCTCTCACTGATGAGCAGCAAGGTTTGACCCCAGGTGAGATAAAGCAGTACTTGAGACGTGAAACTAAGTTAACATATAGAGAAAAAAGATTAGAGAAGAAAGCTACCCAGGCTCATTGGAAATATGTGCCTCTACATACATTTCTGCAAAACTCAAACTTACCTTTGTATGTGTATGTGTTGCTGCAGTTTCCAGTTGAAATGAATTTTGAGGCAGTAAAACGGATAACTTTTATTCCTTTTCACACAAATTTCACATATAATTTACAGGGACAAAGTTTTGATTAAGAAAGTCTATTTTCACACAATTCCTTGCACAGTATTATGTTATGACTTCAAAACAATTTTATCATGCTGTGAGATTCAAAAACTGATACTTTTGAACATTAGTGTCGTATACAGCTTCACATGTATGGCGTGGCAGCATGGTTGCGGATCTTGTGCAGTTTTCGAATAAATACAGCTTCAACAGTCTCCTCAGCATGGTGACCTGGGAGTGGAAGTTCATGACAAGCCACCATCTTGTTCCAATCATGTTAGAGCAACATACTCACCCTCTCATGATGCCACCCTCTCACGTGTGAAATCTATAGTTTCAAAAAACAGCTTAAACCTGCGTATAAGAAAGTTAAAATCACGATTGCATCAGCGAATGCATTTTTATATTACTTTTGCATTTAGCACCATCGTGAAGGGGGGATTTCCAACACAATAAAGCAAATTTTAGCGACACTCCACCGACATTTGAATCCTAAAAGGCCACAATATGTACCTGAAGCAACACAAAAAAAAAAAACCTCAGCAATACTTACCTGTACCAACGTAATAAAAACGTGGCCACAATCACGTATTGAATTCATGTTTTAGCGCCATTCAGTGAACATATCACTTTAATGTACGTGATGTACGTAGTATCAGTTTTGCAACCACGTATTTATAGTGAGCCTGGGTTGAAAAAAAAAAAAAATCACATAACTTATGTGTATTAGGTGTCACATTTCAAGACATGTCAGCAGTGTGACATACTTCATCTAAAAGTGATTGTTTTAATTGAACAGCATTGTGGAATATTAGTAATAAACACAAGTGTGTTTGTCACACCACAGGACTTCTGAATTGAACTACAAATAAATAAAACAATTTTGTGATCTAACGTGACTTCCTATCACAGATTAAGGCAGAAATTATATGTTATTTTATAGTAAACTATTCAGTGGTAAACATTGTGTCAATTAGTATTTGGCATTATAAATATACTTTATTCTTATGAAAATACCTGAGATGTATAGATTAGAAAAGCAAAGATAAACCATATATTGTCACAAATGTATTTATTGTCATGTTTCATTAGGTTATTATTATTTTCCAGACCTCGCTCCTCATTAAAGACATTAAAAAATGTCAACCTGCATGCTCCAACACCAGACAGCATTTATCCATTCATTTATTTAGCAAATGCACTTCTATCCTCTGCCTCAGTTGCCTCTCCACTAATACAGCCTAAATGCTCAATGCTATATTCATCATTTATTCGGTTTAGTCTGCTGTTCAGAACTCAAAATAAGCTATCCAATACAGGTTTGGTGTGAGTTATATTGCTTGGGGTGTGCCTAATTTGCCAAATATGTTTGTTATTTATTCCATTCAAAGATTATATTAACACGTGAATGGTGCAAAATTTCTGACATATTTTTTGTTTCATTTTTACATCACAAAAACCTTTTTAAGTTTTAACAGGGGTGTGTAGACTTTTTATATCCACTGTATATCTGTGAACAGGAAGAGATTATGTTGTCTAAAGTTGTAAGGTGATGTCTGTGCTCTGTCTCTGCAGTGGTGGAAAGGATAATCTATACCACAATCAGTCTAGATGTGGAGTGTGTAAACAAGTTCTGTGGACCCAGTTTCTGTAGACAGTGCATCAGCTTTTACTGGGATCAGTCCAGACCATCAGAAAACTTTGACTGTCCTCAGTGCAGAAAGAGATCTAGAACACGTCCTGTTCTACAAACATACAAAACTATGGAAAGATTTAGTTCTGCTGATTCTGTTCAATATTACATTCAAAAAGCCCAGCAGGAGGAAACTAGAGACCTACAGAAACCAGTGAATGATGAACTACAGAGAGTCAAAGACCAGCTCAAAACCAGCATGAAGAACAAGTATGAGAGATTATTTGAGGGACTGAACCTCCAGGAGAATGAAACCCTCCTGAACAGGATCTACACACAGCTCTACATCATAGAGGGAGAGAGTGAAGGAGTGAATGAAGAACATGAGGTTTTACAGATGGAGAAAACAGCCAGAACACAACACTCACAAGACACTCCAATCTACTGCAATGACATCTTTAAAGCCTCAGCTGAACCAGGATGTGAGGAGAAAGACCAGATCAAGACTGTTCTTACTAAAGGCATCGCTGGAATCGGAAAAACCGTCTCTGTGCAGAAGTTCATTCTGGACTGGGCCGAGGGAAAAGCCAATCAGGATGTAGATTTCATGTTTGTGCTTCCATTTCGAGAGCTGAACTTGATCCGAGATCATCAGTACAGTCTTCACAGACTTCTGCTGGACTTTCATCCTGAACTTCAAGATCTGGACTCAAAGATTTATGAGGAGTGTAAAGTTGTGTTCATCTTTGATGGTCTGGATGAAAGCAGAATCACACTGATGTTTTCAGATGATCAGAAAGTTTGTGATGTGACTGAGACTTCATCAGTTAGTGTGTTGATGTTAAAGCTCATGCAAGGAGAGCTGCTTCCCTCTGCTCTCATCTGGATCACCTCCAGACCAGCAGCAGCCAATCAGATCCCCTCCAAATATACCAACCGTGTGACAGAAATTCAGGGATTTAGAGATCCTCAGAAGGAGGAATATTTCAGGAGGAGAATCAGTGACCAGCATCAAGCCAGCAGAATCATCTCACACATCAGAAGAGCAAGAAGCCTCCACATCATGTGCCACATCCCCGTCTTCTGCTGGATCTCATCCACTGTGCTTCAGAAGCTCCTGAAAGAAGATCTGAGTGCAGAAATCCCTCAAACTCTGACTGAAATGTACATCCACTTCCTGCTGATTCAGATCAACATGAGGAATCAGAAGTATGAAGAGAGAGATCCAGAGAAACTCATGCAGTCCAACAGAGAAGTGATTGTGGAACTTGCTGAAGTGGCTTTCAAACAGCTGATGAAGGGCAATGTGATGTTCTATGAGGAGGACCTGAGTGAAAGCGGCATAGATGTCACTGATGCCTCAGTGTATTCTGGGATTTGCACTGAGATCTTTAAGGAGGAATCTGTGATTCATCAGAGGAAAGTCTACAGCTTCATTCATCTAAGCATTCAGGAGTTTCTTGCTGCTTTTCATGTGTTTTACTGCTATTTACGCAGTACAACGCAGACCCTTAAAGTTTTCGATTCAATGCATAATCTGCATCAAGGAGCAATAGATAAATCCCTTGAGAGTGAGAATGGACAACTGGATCTATTCCTGCGGTTCCTGCTGGGCGTCTCACTGGAGTCCAATCAGAGACTCTTACAGGATCTACTGACACACACAGAGAACAGCTCAGAGAGCATCAGGAGAACCACACAGTACATTAAAGAGAAGATCAAAGATGGACATGAACTCTCCACTGAAAGATCCATCAATCTGTTCCTCTGTCTGCTGGAAGTGAAAGATCAGACTCTGTCCAGAGAGATTCAGGAGTTTGTGAAATCAGACAAACACTCAGAGAAAAAACTCTCTGCTGGTCACTGCTCAACAATCTCCTACATTCTTCAGATGTCAGAGGAGCCGCTGCATGAGTTTGAGCTCAAGAAATACAACACATCAGATGAGGGGAGAAGAAGACTGATACCAGCTGTGATCAACTGCACAAATGCTCTGTGAGTGTTTTCTTCTTGTATACTTTTTGAATTCACTTAATGTGTTTACATAACTTGGCAATCAGACGCAAGTCTATTTTAAAGGTATTTAGAAATTTAATATCATAATTGTTCATTGGGTTGACAAGAGGCAACCAACTATTCTACCAGTTCTACACAGTCATAATAATAATAAATGTATCTTACCTCTTTCATCCTTAGCGTTTTCTTTAAAAACGTTTTCAGCCAGTGCCAGCATTTTTGATCATAGGATCATATTTTTTTTTTTTTTTTTAAACCTTTATTTTTACAGGCAAGTCATTAAGAACAAGTTCTTATTTACAATGGCGGCCTGCCGCACAAAACATTCATGGCCTCCAGTATATTTTCAATAAGCCCGTCTGCTGTTTTTGTTCAGACCAAAAAAACTAATGTGCCTTCAAAAATCTAAAAATTCAAGATGTGTAAGACTTAAGAAAAATGTGTTTTAAATTAAAATAATTATTTATTCTTTTGACTCATACCTTTTCTTAGAAAAAGTAAATAAATACAAAATTTAAATGCGAGGTTTGTCACTTTATAAAACCTTTTCTGTTTGTGGAAACCTGTATTGAAACACAGGCATTTACAAATACAAATGTTTTTGCAGTCATTTTATGGTTTAATATGTTACCCTAAACCTTTAATTTTTTTTTTTTAAAATTTAATAATTTATATTCTATATGATGGTGTCACGATGCTGCAGTGGGGAAGCGAGGAGCACAGAGACGAAGGAGCTTCAATGTCACAATCTTTAATAAACCAAAAAGCAGGGAACATAGAGACACAAAATGATGTTAACCCTCTGGGGTCTGAAGTGATTTTGGGGCCCTTGAGATGTTTTGACACATCCTGACATTTGTGCTTATTTCAGCTACTTATACTATTGGCCAACATGTATTTTTTTTGTGTTCAGAACAAACTGTGCTACAATAATATGTGAACAAGGTTGATGTATATGTTTGCATTTTTTAGAAAAAAAAAGATTATGCATGGTTAGTAAGTTTTGGGGGAAAAAATGTAGCTGAAATAAGGCTATAAAACACATATTGAATAGTTCTTTTGAGTAATCAGTCTTGTAGGCTAGAATATTCGTGTCAAAATTATGTGAAAATCAGCTTGCTTACTCATTCACAGAAAACTATATATTGATTTAAATTTTTAAAGACATGTTTTGTGATCGAAAGCCTATATGCGAGGGAGTGGCAATGGCCTTGAATATTAAGTGATTCTCACCCTAGACACAAAGGGCCCTCCCCCTAATGGCCCATCAGTGTGACTGTGACTTTGAGGTAGGTAAGAAAGAATGTGAGATTGAAAAAATGGGTTTTTAAAATTATTTGTATTTTATTTACAACACAGTATAATCAAAACATACATAATGAAGATCAAAGACACATTATTATGTACAAGTTTTGTAGCCATGGACTCACACATGCTTTGTCCTATCATAAAAAAAAGACATTTTATATTTGAGAAACTAATTATTATTGTTTAGCACGTTATTAAAATCTATTTCTTAACAGAGTAGGCTATTAATAATAAACATGTTCTAAACATACTTAGATTCGTAGCATTCATCATGTTACAGTGGACACTCATATTACTTTTATAGTTTTATATAGAGCATGAAAACATCATCACGCCTTAAGAAAATTAAATACAATGAATTGCTTATCATATTCAAAATGTTTTACTCAATTTCAAACATTGTAGTCAGGAATTATAGTTTGGGAAAAACCCAAATATGATTTTGTAGTCATATAGCCTAGTATGTATGATTTTATAGTAGCCTTTGATATGATTCTGTAGCCATAGATTCCCGCATGCTTTGTACTATAAAAAGGATATTTTATATCTGAGAAACTAATTATTATTGTTTAGCATGCGATTAAAATATTTTTGTGAACAGAGTATTAATAATAAACATGGTCTAAACATTCTTAGACTCGTAGCATTCATCATGTTGTAGTTTGGGAAAAAACCCAACTAGTAAATTTGTTCAAGTTTATGTCACAATAACACGTTAACTAATGCAAAAAAGAAACATTACTACTCGTCAGATTGATCTCCTCTACTGGATGAAATCTTGTTCTTCTTTTGAGGGAAATCCTGCCTTTACTCAGCGCGTCTTCTTCCAGAAACGAACAGTAGCCGCGATGAACGATCTCCTCACGCTTTGTTTGTGTTGGGCGTTTACATGTGTACACGTCTCACATGGATATTTACATATGAACGGCGCGAGCCGCGAGGGGGCGGGATTGCATTAGAGATAATGAGTTAGACGAAAAAGACTAAACATCGTGTTGGTTTTATACGGATTACTTCATCACAGAATGTTTGTTTTCAATTTTCGACTTCATTTAAAAGTAGACACTTCAAGCTTTCTATAGATATAACTCCCATGTCTGTATGCTGAGTATTTGCTGAGTTCATTTTAGTGATGAGTTTCTAAAAGCAGTTCGCGGAGACGAAGACAGAGAGTGCACCCTGTTTGTTTTCTTTATTTTCCAAAACCACAAAGTTTTGTTGTTATTGTGAGTGTACGCAAATAAAAGTAGACACTTAACAGTTTCGATTGATGTATAACACTTATTTGTGTGACCAAAATCTACAGAGTATTTTTAGTGTCTTTTGCACTGATCTTAAAAAACTGAGACCGTCAACCCCAGGGAGTTAACACCGGACAAAGGAATCTAGGGCAGACAACACTATAAATACTGAACTAAACGAGGGATAATTATGAACACAGGTGAATCAAATGAAGCAATAAGACAAGGGAGAAAACTAGGTCACGGAACACATGGGGAGAAAAACAAACACAGAACGTCCATGGGCGTGACAAATGGCTATTTGTTGGCTATATTAGACAAGTTGTTTTTAATAGGACAATAACAACTGATTTAAAGTGAAGAACTAAAGTATGTGTATAAACATGTAATTGCACTGAAAAAGCTTGAAAAATTACCTTGAAAATGCTTGAAAAAATGCTTGAATTTGACTTTTGAAAAGGTGTAAGAACCCTGATACAAATGCTTTAATATTTTCAGCTACAGTAGGTACATTTAACAGTAGCATTCAAGTAATAATCTGAATAAACACATGTAAAAATAAAACACGACATAGACTTCACTGCATTAATTAAATATATACTGATTCTTTTTAAAGCTACTGAAGTTATTTAGTCAACAGCAGTAAGTTATTTTGTCTGTATTTTGTTTGATTAAACATAAATGAGACAAAGTAATTTTTACCTAAGTTTAAGGTTATTAGGCGGCTGCCACTTTAATACTGAATTCACGGATCTAATGTACTGACAGATCCGAACTGTTTACATTCACTCAAGATATAAATGACTGTGTTTAACTAAACCTTGTGTGTATTTGACAGTTTAAGCACAATAGGATGTGAAAACTCACACTGGTGTACATACTAAAAAAAGTATATGTCAGAACAGTGTGCAATATAAAGTTTAACTGGAAAGATTTTATAAGTGTGTTGAGATGGCTGCACCAGAACTTCAACTGATGGAAAATGAACTTGTAGCACGATACTATTATCTTTCTTCCAAGGCAGATTGTAGAGGCATTTTAAATGTTTATGACCTTAAATTGCACACCCCTATTTAAAATCATTTGTGAATCTTATTGAAAATAAATAAATTATTATAAAATGTTGGTTATGGCTCTTTTAAGAATTTTGCCAAATCAACTTGTGCTCAACTGAAAGGGATTGTGATTGTGATCTACAAGTTGGACACCACTGATATAGACCATATAATTTTGGAATGTTGTATTCAGTGGCACCACTATTTGTTTCACCTTTTAATTTTTTTCAACCAATTTTGTTACATTTTGCATTATATACATAGTTATTACATAGTTATGCATTACACTCACTGAAACCTGTATTTGACTCTCATTCAGATTGTCCAGCTGTAATCTCACTAGTCAGTCATGTGAAATTGTGGCTTCAGCTCTACAATCCTCAAACTCTGTCCTGAGAGAGCTGGATCTGAGTAACAATGACCTGCAGGATTCAGGAGTGAAGCTGCTCTCTGATGGACTGAAGAGTCCAAATTGTCAGCTGGAGATACTGAGGTGTGTAACAGTAACATTTTTCCATGTCTATTTTCCAGTAGAGTCCTGATACTCTGGAAGCTGAGCCTACCTATACCTCAAACAGCAGAGCATGGTGCTTGCAAAGCCAAAGTCAAGTTGTCTGTTCCCAGCAAACTCATGAACTGATCAAATATGTGACTTCATTGCAATGCAAGTCATTCTGGAGTATCTTAAAAGACACAAATATAAAGGAGTTGTACAGATTGATAATACTTTGGCCTGAATTTCAATAATGCTCCCAAAAAATGAAAGTTGTGTAATTTACTCACCCTCATGTTGTTCTAGACCTGTATGACTTGGTAATTTCTTCTGTGCAATTCAAAAGGAGGACTTTTGACCAAGATGCTTTTTAAGGGTGCTAAATATGATTTTAAACCACTAGATATTGCACAGGAGCACAAGCATCTCAGACCAAAACAAACATGTGCTTCGGCCACACCTCTGCCTTTCCTTCGTGCTATGCTATAATATAAGTATGCTATATAATATAATATAAATATGTTATAATATAATATAAAAAACATGGCCATGATGTTTTCATTCAGAAAGTGCAGTATTTTATAGTTTTGTATAGGATTTTTTTGTCAAAACAAACAACACGAGGTGTCAGTGATTTCCACCTCTAGAGGTCGCTCTCATACTGTATAATGGCAGCGGACCTTCTCAACCGCTCCAGCAACGGACGCAACCTGGAAAAACTGTCAGCATGGATTTTTGCCGATAGCAGATAGTTCTGGAAATCAACTATCGGTGCCGATTAATCGGTAAAACCGATACATCAGTCGACCTCTAATATACACATCATATATAACACCGTTAAACATATAAAACTACATAAATGGACAGTGGCTGTCAAGCTCCAAAAATGGAAAAAACCTGAATGACATTCCAAACCTATTCTCTCTGTAGGCTGTCTGGCTGTATGGTGACAGAGGAAGGCTGTGGTTATTTGTCTTCAGCTCTGAGTTCAAACCCCTCACACCTGAGAGAGCTGGATCTGAGCTACAATCACCCAGGACAATCAGGAGTCCAGCTGCTCAAACACAAACTGCAGGATCCAAACTATAAACTGCAGATACTCAAGTATGTGGGCTAGTTAACTCGTGTATCTTTCTGCATGTAATCTATGTTTAGAAATTTCTTTAAAAATCTGTTTTTGTGCTCCTGCTGTTTTTAGCTGACTTTATCTGACTGTCATTATTGAATACCAAAAAAAACAAAACATATATATATATATATATATATATATATATATATAATTTTAACTCATTGTCATACAGTGAAGCACGTACAATTGAAGTGAATGGGGACATTAACATTACAATTAGTGGTCAACTATGGAGTCAAATCAATGCCAAATGTACTTGCAAAATAATTGAAGTATTGCAAAAGAAAATAAAGAATTGCAAAAGAAAATGAAGTATTGCGAGAGAAAAAAAAGAAGTTTTACAAACAAACATAAAGAACTGCAAAATATACATTAAACGCATATTGTCCATGGCCACAGCTACTAAATTATTTGCAACACTGCTTTTATTTTGTGTTTCAGTCAAGTGTGAGCTTGTGATACCATTTTTTCACTTTTTGCTTCATGTTTGTGCACGTTTCACTTTCTGGCATTGTTTTGACATGGGGGTGGAGTCAAGGGATTCGCCAAACCCTGAACCAACAAAACTACATACAAAACTACCAAATGTTGCTATAAGTTTGATCGCAACATATAACCATTGCTGCTAATATTGCTCACCATCTATTTGAATACATGTCATTAAGTAATTAAGTAGCATGATTTTTACTGTACATTTCTGCCATATGGACATCAACTTGACATAATCACCACTGATAAGCTACTCCTAAATATAATGTAGAAACTTTTTTTCTGTGAAGCTGCTTTGCAACAGTTTGTATCATGAAAAGCGCTATACAAATAAACGTGAATTGAATTGAATTGAATTGAAAGGGACTGGGGCATGTACAACAGTCCTGGGCATGCCACATTGGAAGTTACGTCACCAGCCTGAGACACAGGTCACAACTGATCTGCTCATCATTGATTAATATTAATACTGATTCTTAATATTAATTCTATTAATAAGTCCATAATTTCTTTTACAGTAAAAACATGTAAATATCTGAGATGTTAAAAGCTGCGTTTGAAAGAAAAAAATGAAACAATAGAGTTTGCGGTGGTGTGATATGAGAGATGTGAAAGAAGTGATGTGTCAAATACCCGTTTTTGTGTGTTTTTCACTGTTGCTAATGACAGTGGATGTTATCGGGAAATTACAAACCTCAGAATATTGTGACTGACTAATAACACACCTCAGAATGTTATGAAAGCATCGTTAGTCAACGATTCGCCTCGCCTTTTCACCTCGCACTCAGTGTGAAACGGCCTTAAAGCTAGAAATCTCTTGGTTTAAGGTCAAGCTGACTTAAAAAAAAATAATAATTACAACAAATTAGTTGTAATTAAAACCAAATAAATACTACCTAATTTTATATTTTGATATGGGGTGTTATTTTACACTGTGAGGCATACTAGCAGGATCTGATACAGAGCCAAGTGACCTAAATTATATCACAAATTACAGTATGCTTTTAACACCTTTATCAGGTTCAAATTTATATTTTAATAATTTTTCCTCAAAACACGGTACTGCTGTACGTTTTACACAACAGTGAATCTGTTTTAATAGACATTAGCTTCCAGTCTGTTGAACATTAATTGTTTGTGTACATTTCTGTCTCTGTTTAGTTTGGACCATGGAGGATATTTCAGGAACATTCCAGGACTGAAAAAATGTAAGTCCTCTGTCACGAACACACCAATGCATATTTAATGATGTCTTAGATATTCTGACCTCTCTTCTTGTGTTCAGATGCCTTTGATCTCACACTGGATCCAAACACAGCACACACTCGTCTCATTGTCTTTGAAAGGAAGAAAAAAACAACATGTGTGAAAGATCATCAGCCGTATCCTGATCATCCAGAGAGGTTCATTCACCATGAGCAGGTTCTGTGTGTTGAGAGACTGACTGGACGCTGTTACTGGGAGGTTGAATGGAGCGGCTGGAGTCATGTAGCAGTGTCATATAAAGGAATCAACAAGAAAGAAGGGAATGACAGTCGGTTTGGACTCAATGAGAATTCCTGGAATCTTTACTGTTGTGAAACGATTTATTGTGCCTGGCACAAAAATAATAACATAAACATTCCTCCCTCGTCACCCCTGTCAACTAGAGTAGGCGTGTATGTGGACGTGTCGACCGGCACTCTGTCCTTCTACAGTGTCTCTGATACACACACACTCACACACTTACACACATTCAACACCACATTCACTGAACCCCTCTACGCTGGATTTGGACTTTATAATGATTCCTCAGTGTCTCTGTGTCAGATTTAACATCATATTGTATAAAAGCAACAGAGAAATCACACACAGTGGAATATTCAAAAGGAAAAAATAATTATTTACATTTACATTTATTCATTTAACAGACACTTTTTTCCACACTAATTGGAAGTTGCTTTTCCTAAAAGGCTCAAGAGACTAAATGGAGATCCTTACATTTCATCTTAGTATCAACAAAAAAGGTATTTTTCCTAAAATTCCTTAGGAGAAATTAAAGTAGACACAAATGGGACATAAAATTTTGAGAGAATAGTAGTCAAAAATGAGAATGTGGTGTGAGAAACATGCTAAATCTCTTTTGTCTCGCTATAATCTCTTTCATGACTCCATTATAGGGACATTTTATTGCTCAGACATTGCTCCTTGCTTTTTTCACCTTCATGGACGTGACACTAAGAGGAGAGAAAATGTAGGAGGAGAACAGGAGGAGAAAACTCGTGCTGTCTGAGATGCAGCTGTGCAAATGTCTCTAGATGAGGAGAAAAATCAGAGCACAGTGTGTGATGTTGTAGAGGTCTTTTTTGTAACTTAATAGGAGACACATGTGAGGGTGTTAAGGGTAAACTGGGTAAACAGAAAACTTAGCTAAAAGTCTCAATTTGATATTCATGCTAATTTCTGTCTAGGAGATGGTAAATATCTCATTTTTATTTTTTATCTCCTCTGGGATGTATATTATAATCTGGGGTTGTGTAGTAAAATTTCTGTTGTGATTATTCTGTCTCTCTTCTTAATTGCATAATATTAAATCACAAAGTAAATATTTCTCACATGCATTAACAAGAATATAAACTTTCCCAATCTTTCCCTCCATAAAACAATACATGTAGTGACACAATATGATGATTAGAGACAAAAATAAAAATAAAAATAAAAAAAACCTTTCCAAAGCAACAGCCAGAACTCTCAGATGGACAGCAGGCATTACAACCACAGACTTGGCATTAACGCTGGTCCACAAACTATGTTTCATATAACTCCTCCCCGAACTTCCCGCTGCCCTGTATCTTGCTCTCTCATTGGCTGTAGGTCATCGCCGATGTATTTTTCAGTCAGAACTCATTCACACAGCAGGATTTTGAATCACCGACAGCTCCAGATATTTAGCATGCCAAATATTTCACAGGCGTCAGCGATTCTCTCAGATCGTGTCTTTGATAATTCACACTGCATGATTGTCACTCGCTTGAACGAGCACTGATTTGCCTCCGATTTTGGGCATTTGTCGGCGATTTCACAAAACCTTTCGACGAGTGAAAATCGGGGCTAAAATCGTGCAGTGTGAACTTGGCATAATATGGTCTCAAAAACCTTGGTTGAGAGGCCAGGGTTCAGAAGGTGGTCGCCTGCAGGGACCAAACCAAACTCACACGCAACAAAATCCCCAGTGTTAAATTAACACTGCTCTGTGTTTATGGGAACCACCAGCAGAGTGTTAAAAGTAACACTAGCAGTGTTAGAGTTAATGAGATAAATAAATGATTTATTGAGTGAGCATTATTAAAGACCTGATGACAATGAGCAGAATCACTGAAGAGAAACAAATACACCTGACTTCCATTCACAGCCTTAAAGGGGACATATCATGGAAATCTGAATTGTTTAGATATTAGTTTCTGTCTTACCTTTGACCATAAAAATCCAAGTTTGTGCGTTTCAAAAACGCCTCAATTTATGCAGATTTGTGCCAAATCCAGTTATGATCTGCCTTTCTTTCTCCCTCAGACAAAAGTGCTCCTATACTTGTACATTGAGGCAATTGAATTCTTGTGTCAGGTTTGAAGGGTTTTTCTGAAGCTTTTCTAAAACGTCAGTCACATTTTTCTCTTCATCCTTGAGACTATCAGTGTCTATCATGAGCTTGGTAATTTAGCAAAGTTATGATCTTCAGTCTTTTATAAGATTGTTAAGCTTTACTTCCAATGTCTTTTCAGTTACCTGAATTGTCATTTTTGGTGTAATAGAAACTTCATTCACTGGTAATGTAAGAATCATGTGAAGACTGACTGGACATCTTAGAAACAGACTTTGACTTACTGGAGGTCGCGGAGATGATGCTGGCTTCAAACACTGAATCTGAATCAGGCCAGGGTATGTTCTCAGAATCTCCGTTGAGAAAGCGTTGAGCCTTTTCATTTGCAGTGCTAGTAATGGCAAGACAAGTGTCATTTCTGGCTCAGGGCTTGTGATACTTCTTATGTCACCATAAATATGGTCGACCTCAGACTGAATGGCATTATTGGTGCTCACAACCTCAAAAATCACATCATCATTGTTCTTCATGGCTCTTTTCAAACCACTGATGTAATACTTCCATCTTCTATACTTCTGTCCAAAGCTTATTTTCAGATTGTTCAGTCTAGCGTCTTGCAACGTTTTACCTTTTTCGGTGAGCATGCGTACATGCTGGCTTCTTCTGATATCTGTCTGTGTATTATCTGCGCCCACCTGAGGTTGTTGTACTTGTGCAGCCACTTCAACATGCTCAGCTATGTCAGCCTGCTGTGGTGGGAAAGCCTGCTCTGCATTGTCAACTTCTAGCTTCTTTACTGGACAACACTGTATTTTCACTTGTATCTGACATGTCAATTCTGTATTGCACTGTTATGTGATATTCAAAAGGAACAGTCTAAAGTTCTAGTGCAAGTGACTCAGCTAGATTTGAGTGATTCAACCATGTAAATTGAGAACTATATAACTGTGAAGTAGCAGAAGCATGAATACAACTTGTGAAATGTGAACACTCAAAATTATAAAGTATGCAAAACTTAAACACAGAAAATTTCAACTTCAGTCTTTCTCAATAATACATATAACACATTTGTTTGTCTCTTTTAATCCTTATATGTAGTTTCTTAATAAGAGGTTCCTTTTACAGATGTTTAATGCACTTATGGACATGGCCATTAACACCAACGCCAACACCGTAGAACTAAATAAACAGGACGAATATAACAAACATCAGTCACACATGCAATTACACGGAAAACACACATACGACTTTAAACTCTTAAATGAACAAAAAATACATCAACATACCACTTTTGCCTGCTTGTAAGCTAAGAGAGGGGGTTATATCTTGAAGTTTCTTGGACGGATGACTTATAATCATACAGAGAAACACCTTAAACCTTTCGATAACATCGTTCCATCTCTTCGCGCAGATGACAACAAAACAGGAAGTGATATACAAAGGCAAAAATTATTTTTCAATCTTGCAATCTTGCTCAAGTAAACAATAATTCAGTATAGAAATCACAATAAACATTGTAAAATAACCGAAATATAAAGTTATACAAATTAAACTAATGAAAATTTACACTGAGATAGTGTCTAAGTACACAAGCACCATCTAGTGGAAACAGACAAACTCAGAAAGCTTTGTGAGTGTAAATACAACGTGACATTGTGTGTTTTACTGACGTCTTTCTGTGGCTGAAAAACCACATTTAGCCTAGTTTGTATTTTGTGATAAAACTGACAGAATTTGAAAGCTGATAGTTTATTTCTGATTAAAAGTAACATCACAAAACTTACTGCGATTATTGACTTGGGTAAAGTTGGTTTTATATTCACACATTCACACATTTCCGTGTTCAATAACTTTCTAATTATATGTCTAACAAAGTTATTTTTTGCAAATTCTAATCAGCGACATCATTGTCAACCTACTACATTTTTTTTTTCACAATCAATCAAATTAGGCAAGTATTGTTTTAATGTCATATTTACTTGCGAATGTCTGCTGAATGTCCAATGTAGTGTGCTTAACAAAGTAATTGAATGCAGAAGTCCGAATGTGCCAATATAAAACCAACTTTACCCAAGTCGATTATTGAATGGCAGGCATGCTACAAAAAATGAATGGAATTAAAGACGTGAAATATTTCCAAGCATGCTGTCCTTCCTTCCAAGCAAGATGTTGAATGGTACAGTTTCTTTTAATAATCCCACATAATATGTAATAGTTTACTGCATAATTTCATGCTGTACAGAAATATCTTATTTATTATGTCAATTACTGTCGGCAGTGTGGTAGAAGTCTACACCGAGCATCACGAATTGATATCGCTTATCCTGCCCGAAAATACTGTAAACATTACAATTCACGTCTGCAGTAATAATTAACTAACAGACATGAATCCTTAAAACTAATAATGTCTGTGCAAATCATGACTTTTCACTTTACACCTACCTCTGACTAGGACTAGGCATAAGATTTAGTCTCAGACATAGCACTACGCCGAGATGGTGCAACGGGTATAAATTCTACGCACGACTTAAAATCACACACAAATCTATATCCCTTTGAAGCTTGATAACAAACAGGCTTTAAAGCCTATTTTAGATTGTTTGGATGAACTAAAACTTTGGCTTACAAGTAATTTCCTAAGCCTCAATGAAAGTAAAACTGAATTTATTTTGTTTGGCTCAAATGACCACTGTGTACATGATTTTGAATCTGGACTTCTTACTCCATATAGCACTACATGTGCAAAAACCTTAGGTGTATGGTTTGACAATAATCTTAAATTTGGTAAGCAGATAAGTGCTGTGGTTAAGTCCTGTTTTTATCATCTTCATCTTCTGACGAAGGTGAAGCCATTTTTGTCTCTAAAGAAGCTTGAAATGGTTATGCATGCTTTTGTAACATCTCGATTGGATTACTGCAACTCACTGTATATCAGTGCTCCTCAGTCGTGTTTCTCGTCTGCATTTGGTTCAAAATGCTGCAGCTCGGCTTCTTTATGGGAAGCGCAAATATGAGTCTATCACGCCTGTTCTGATTTCATTGCATTGGCTGCCAGTCAAATATAGAATAGATTTTTAAAATCCTACTGTTTGTCTATAAATCTCTCCATATTCAGGCTCCACAGTACCTACCTGACCTGTTACAACCATACACTCAGTCAAGAGTACTCAGATATGCTGATTCTGGTTTATTCCAAGTTCCCAGGGCACGTCTCAAAAACAGAGATGATCGTGCTTTTTCTGTTGTTGGCCCTAAGTTGTGGAATAGTCTTCCAATTCATATCAGAACTGCCTCAACATTATCTGTTTTCAAGTCTACTTTTAAAACTTATTTCTTCTCCTTGGCATTTAATATCTTTTGACTTGGTGTGCAATGATTCTTTATTTCAGTGAATCTCATCCATTTTACAGTGTGTTTTATAGTTTCTGTTTTATTGTTTATAAACTCGTCGACTTGTTTTTGTTTTGCATACTCTGTGCAGCACTTTGGTCGACTTTGGTTGTATTAAATGTGCTATATAAATAAACGTTGTTGTTGTAAAGCGCATTTTACGTTCAGCCTAGTCTTACAACCGGGTGTACATCCAGCTGGTGCAACCGGCCCCAGAAGCTCAGCTTTCCACCTGAGATAATTACAACTAACCTCAGGCCAGACCTAATACTGTAATACAACCTCACAAAAGTCTTTGTTCATTGTGGAACTACTGTAAGTATTCAGACCTATTAGCCGAAGCAGTACAATGGGGCTGGCGAACACAGTTGCTCCCTGTAGAGGTTGGGTGCAGAGGTTTTGTAGCCACGGCAACAACCAGGCTACTGAAGGGGGTGGGAGTCAGAGGACAGGCCTTGTGACAAGCCATTAGGTTGCTGTCAGAGGCTGCTGAGCGAAGCAGTAACTGGCTGTGGCTAAAAAAGAAGGAGCCAAAATGGGCTGCAAAATGACTTATTGAGGTGTCGTGGGCCTATCAACTAAATGAAGTTCCTAAACGTAAGTTAGGGAGGAGCAAGCCCATCTAATTTTTCAATCAACAGCCAGAGTATATAAGCAGCTGCTTACCTCTCTCCAGTCTCAGTTGTTCCAGCATCCCTCCACCTCCCCAGTCTCCACCTTCTTCTCAGGTACCTTGCCCTTTGCACTGTAAAAAATGATATGATGAAAAAGTCATGACAACTTATGTTTTAAAGTTACTTTAACTCATAAAAATAAGTTAAGCACACATCACGTGCACTGTAAAAAATGATTTGTTGTCACAACTTGACTTAGTCAAGTCATCTTGTTGCATTGATTCAGTTAAGTTTAGCAAACATTAGGCGTTAAGTTCACTCAACTTATATGTAGTTGTTGAAATAACTTGCAGTAAATTGAGCCAACGTACTGCACTGTAAAAAGTTTTCACCCATTTCAACTTAAAAACTTAAGTTTTGTGGGCTGCCTTAACATTTAAGTTATATCAACTTAAAAGCACAAGTCATATCAACTCATGATTTTAAGTCTTGCCTAGTGCATTAGTGATGAACACCTGCTGTTATTGAGAATCACAGAGGATCAGATGTTGATGTTTTATTGGTTAAAATGATGCCACCATCATGGAGATCAGTGTTTGCTTTAGTTGGGCTCTTGACCCTTGACTCCTGTGTTTGATCTTTCTCTGTAGCAATACATGTGGTGTTGTAAAACAGAGAGATCAGCGCTGTACAGTGAGTAGCTGTTGACTATATAATCATCGTGAGCTTGCCTGATTACATCCAAAATAATAAATATACTTTTTTTTTTCATTGATATGGTTAATATTTTGAACAATCAACCCTGTGAAACTACAGCAGGCAAAGAAAGTGTTAATTCTAAAGCTACTGTGTGTAATGTATATAAAAATTTGAGTGCCAGCATTATTCAGACACACACAGACATCAAGAACCAGCATATGAATCTCAACAATGGTGACAGTCAACAAAATGTTTCATGCTGCAATGCATGCTGGGTAAGAACATAGTAAAAACTCCCATCATGCACTGCAGTATGAATAATAATTGTCACCACTGTTGAGGATCGTATGATAAGTGTTCATGTCTAAAAGCCAAACATTAATACAGTTCTTTTTTTCTTTCAATATTTAAGCATTACAGTGGCATTTATTTCAGATGATTTTTTTTTCGCAGTTCTTTAATAGCTGACTGTCAGTCAATACTTCAAAGAGAGACACCTTCATGGTGCTTATTCAAATGAGTTATAAGCTGAAAAACAAGATGTAAGATAATCTGCTATTTCCAGCTCCTGGTTCAGCAATGCCCAAATACGCAAATGTTTGCTGTGAAACAATATTGCAATTGCTCAGAAACAAATAACTTTGAATTAGTAGAAGGGTCAAGACCCCAACTAAAGCAAACACTGGTCTCCATGATGGTGGCATCATTTTAACCAATAAAACATCAACATCTGATCCTCTGTAATTCTCAGATTTAAAATCATGAGTTGATATGACTTGTGCTTTTAAGTTGATATAACTTAAAATTTTAAGGCAGCCACAAAACTTAAGTTTTTAAGTTGAAATGGGTGAAAACTTTTTACAGTGCAGTACGTTGGCTCAATTTACTGCAAGTTATTTCAACAACTACATATAAGTTGAGTGAACTTAACGCCTAATGTTTGCTAAACTTAACTGAATCAATGCAACAAGATGACTTGACTAAGTCAAGTTGTGACAACAAATCATTTTTTACAGTGTGTAATCACCTTATATCAAGTCCCCGGGGGGTATATCAGAGCTCGAGCTGAAGCTGCTTCATCGAGCCCCTCATCAGTGGACAGCAAGCCAAATAAGTTTACTCTATTTCCTAATGATTATATGGGAAAACGAACTCGTTAAACACAGAGGAATGAGGGTGCCCACCTGATGACCCCAAAGAAGTGATTATCCTTACTCTCCACTCAAGATGTCAACAAAGTGCCAATTATTCTAAGTGACTGTACTATCAATCCTACACGCTAAACTTACATGAACCATGTGCCAATCCATTAATCAACACCATTGCTGAGTATTTTCTCCTTTAAGGGTTACTCCACCCCAAAATGAAAATTTTGTCATTAATCACTTACCCCCATGTCGTTCCAAACCCGTAAAAGCTTTGTTCCTCTTCGGAGCACAATTTAAGATATTTTTGATGAAAACCGGGAGGCTTGTGATTTACCCATTGACTGCCAAACAATCAACACTGTCAAGGCACAGAAAAGTATGAAAGACATCGTCAAAATAGTCCATCTGCCATCAGTGGTGCAATCTGAATTTTATGAAGCAAAGAGAATACTTTTTGTGCGCAAAAATAAAAATAAACTTTATTCAACTTTTTCTTATCCTTCGTGATACTTCCTGCAAGCGCATTCATGAGTTAACGAGCAGCACCTTCTGGGTTCTCTGTCTGTATGCTGCGCTAGCAGATCACGCCGCATGCGTCGTGCATGATCTGAGGCGTGTTTTGTCTGTACCCATGCGGCGTGACCTGTAGAGGCCAGCATACACACATGGAAATATGATCAATAAGGGAAAAACACTGTTAGTGAGAAGTCGAGAACTGGATTGCTGCAGGTAAGTGAAAATATATTTTATTATTTAGGATCCATATTTGAAAAGTAAAATATCCCTTACAGTAGTAATAATCTTCATCCTTACGAGTACATTTTTGTACTGTATGTAGGTGTGCTGAACGCCGTTATCAGAGAAGCAGGGGTGTACAATCAGTGCATTTCAGACAGACTGGGAATAGAGGAAGTGCAATAATATACAGTATGTGAAAAAAAATAATGTTTTTTGAACATTAAAGCATGTTAACCTATTCTATCACCCAGTAAACAATGAACTTACAAAATAGCATAATATGACCCTATTTAACAAAGCTTCTATATTAAAGGGATTGTTCACCCAGAAAAAAAAAATAAAAAATTGCTGTCCTTAGGACAGTGCAACTGGTGCGGTCCTGCATAGATTGGCTAACCGAGGGGGGGCCCAAGATGTCAAGTCAAGTCACCATTATTTATATAGCACTTTTTACAATGTAAATTGTGTCAAAGCAGCTTTGCAGTATTAAACGGGGTAATAGTGTGTCGAAATAGCCTATTCCAGTGGCTCAGGATGCAGAGTGTTGTGTTGGGATCATGGAGTCCTGAGTTCAAGCCATTACATAATGGGGGCAGTCGTGGCCTAATGGTTAGAGACTCAATCCGGCAGTAATAGTAGGTGGGGGGAGTGAATAACCAGCACTCTCTCCACCCTCAATACCACGATTGAAGTGAGACCCTTGAGCAAGGCACCGAACCCCCAACTGCTCCCCGGGCACCACAGCAATACATGCCCACTGCTCTGGGTGGGTGTGTGTGTGTGTGCGTGCGTGCGCATTTGGATGGGTTAAATGCAGAGCACAAATTCCGAGTATGGGTCACCATACTTGGGCACATGTCACTTCACTTTCACTTTCAAATAGTATGTAGAAACCAGAAGTTTAATTCTAGGCTGCAACAAATTCAGATTATGCAGAGGACTCATCTGGTTCCCGTGGTCTCTATGTGCTGATCCACCATCTGATCTGAATACGGACTGAACCTGGGTGACTGCAGTGACCGTCTGATCTGGATACGAACTCTGGAACAATCTACCTAACACTGTTCGGGAGGCAGACACAGTCTTTCAGTTTAAATCTAGATTAAAGACCCATCTTTAACACTTCATCAACACTTCCCATAACACCCGATGTACTCATCGTTAGAAGAATGGCATTTATGCTAATATTAGTCTGTCTCATTCTTATTCCGAGGTCACTGTAGCCAGCCGGATCCAGTCCGTATCCAGATCAGATGGTGGATCAGCACCTAGAGACGACCTCTACAGCCCTGATCGTCAGCGGAGATCAGGACACCTAGATGAGCTCCAGAGACAGATCCCCAGTGAAGACCCTGTCTCCTAGACGGCCATCAGGACAAGACCACAGGAACCAGATGAGTCCTCTAAGCCTGCGTTTCCCAATCCCAGTCCTTGTGCCCCCCCGCTCTGCATATTTCATACGTATCCCTTATCACGTACGACGTTTGTTCTATTCGATACAACACACTATTTAATACTGTAAAGCTGTTTTTACAAAATTTGCATTGTAAAAAGGGCTATATAAATAATGGTGATTTGACTTGACAAAAGGAAAATAACACAAACAATGTTTAATATAATCCAGTGGAATCAAATATCTAATCAAATTAAAAAATATATACAATACACAAAATAAAACTTAAATACACAAGAAACAGTGACTGGTCTGAAACCATACATTTTAGTGTCCAGTCACCTAAACTTTAATATAAAAGGCCAACAAAACACAACATACTTTAGCGAAAGTACACTGCAGTAAACCAGTTACCAAATCTTGGCACTCAAATCCCAAAACAAACTCTGAAAACAGAGGGGGTACTACAAACAGCAGACGCTAATATTAACCACATCAACAAAGAGAATTTAGTATACAGTCACTTAAATCTCATAACCAGTCAACTTCAAGAAAGGAAGCATATTTAATTCACCACCCCGATAGCAAGCAACCATTGAATCAATGTTAAAAATAGTTGAATTGTCAATGTTAATGGCATTGAATTAATATCACTTTTGCACCCGCAATTAATGTTGAAAAAATGTTGAAATTTCAACAAAGCACCATTATTGTGATCAGTGTTTGCTTTAGTTGGGCTCTTGTCTCTTTGTACTTTAAGGTTAGGTTTTTATTGTCACTTGTAACAATGTGCTAAAATACATTTGTTGAGGCAACAAACTCTAAGATCCATTGGGATCAGGTGATGGTGACTGTAATCATTGTGAGATTATGTATATAATTGCTCACAAGGGGGTTTGGTTTTTTTGTATGAATAATGTGATATTACAGTATGAGATTAAAGCAGTGATACGTTATAATTCTTCTATAAATTCACAAAAAAAATATTACAAAATGAAACTCATTAAATTGCTGAATCAATTAGACATCAACAATCAGCGTAAGAGACTCAACAATGGTAACAATCAATGAAAGAAAATTTTCTGCTGAAATGCATGCTGGGTATCAACATAGTACAAAACTCATTCATGACTCCCAGCATGCATTGCAGTTGATCTGTTTGTCTGAATTACTTTGATGGTTGTCACCATTATTGAGGTTCGTATGATGAGTGTTGATGTCTAAATAATGCTGTATATTTTGCCACAGTATCTTTGCATTTGTGAAACGGAACATCTCAACTTTAATACTTTTTAGTATTTTTTCTCAACTTTATTACAGTTTGACACCCATCACAAAAAATAATCTATACTCTAACTTATAGTTAAAACATTTCTTTCATTAGTAATGCACAAGTGTTTACATCGAAACACTATTGTAAACACTGAAAGACAACTAACTTAACAGAAAGCAAGAGTCAAGAACCCTACTAAAGCGAACACTGATCACAATAATGGTGGTTTGTTGATATTTCAACATTTTTTCAACATTAATTGCGGGTGCAAAAGTGATATTAATTCAATGCCATTAACATTGACAAATCAACTATTTTTAACATTGATTCAATGGTTTTCACCTGCTCTCTTGCTATCTGGGCAGTTATACAGCGCTCATACACAGCTGTCAGCCCATAGGAGGTAACACAACAGAAAACATTTGTCTGCCCCACTTTAGATTTGCAAGCAGTGTTCAGCTGCCTGGACTTGTTTTACAGAAAGAGTGGTTTATTGATTTAGGCTATTGAGTTTGCTTCAGGGAATGAGGTTTAGTGTCTTAGCAAATGAGAAAAACTGTAAAATACAAAGAAAGGAAGGAAGCACTGCAGCAATTAAGTAATTCAACAGGTTTTCTAGCAGATTATGGAGTTAATGTTACATTTTTATTATGTTTTTGGACTTTAATGATTAAATTTCACAATACAAACTGGAAATAACTTTGCTTCCCTTAAATGTCCCATCAAATTTAAGCATGTTATGAAATGATTTTAAGGTTATCACTTACTGATAGAAGGGATACTCTTATAGCCTACTCTCCATTATATAAATATATTTACATTTATTCGTTTAACAGATGCTTTTATACAAAGTGGCTTACAAATGAGGAACATCACAAACAATGTCAATAGAGCCAACAACATTCATAGTACACAATGCCAAGTATAAGTATAAAGTACATTACACAAGGTATCTGCAGGTTTTTTAAATCAAATTTAAGACTTAAGACCTTTTTAAGACCTGCATAAATAAAAAATAATATCATATGAGCAGGGCATGGCAATGTCTATGGTAACATATTAAACTGTAAAAAAAAGCATGATTTACAGTTCAGTTCACAAAACGTTTTATAAAACGATAAAGCTTTTAAACATTTTTTTTAAGAAAAGGGATGAGCCAAATGTATCAATTACTATATTCATTTAAATAATTATTTTTAATCAATTACTAAATATATTTTAGTTTCTTAATTGTTCAGATTTTTATAATGCATTAGCTTACTATCGATCCACCAGTTCATATTTACAACTTTGCTTGTTTACTGCAAAAAAACATGGCTTGATTTTCACATTTCCCTGAACCAGAGCCACTGAGTAACAGAGTTGCGACACTCCCATAGGCTTCCATACAAACTGATAAATATAATAAAGAATATAATAAAGAGTTTCACTGGTTTCCTTGCGGTTTTTAAGCATTATTTCTTTCTTGGGTTAAATTCTGTATTTGCTTGCTTTTATTAATATTCACTTATGATGTATGCTTTTGTGAATATCATAAAATAACACTGGAATACGAGTAGTTAACCTTTTTAATTTTAACATTTAAAAACAATCTAACCTAATTTAGTTTGATAATGTCTAAAAATACATTCAAATGCAAAACCTACAATAATAAGTAAGCAATTATGACCAGAAATATTCTAGACTAGAGCTATACATGTATATTCATTAAACAGCCAAATGGGAATCTAGTGGTTAAACCATGGCATTAGATATGAATATTAATTTTTTCCGGCCAACAAATGCCTTTTTGGCTCTTTGCACTGGAATTTTAAAATGTTTTCTGTATTTTAACCCCAAGTATTACACTAATTGTAATATAAACGTATTACAAAATGTTGCACATAAAGCCTAGTTCACACTACTTGACTTTCTGTCTGTCTTGAAGTTGTTGTGGTGTTCAAGTTACGTGACACAACAACTCTGTCACCCAACGACTCTATCCAGTCCCCAAAACACATTTTATCATAAAACACATGTGAGAAGTGGAATGGGAATGACGCAAAACACCACATGAAGTGGGTTGTTTATTTCAAAATGGTCATGGGGAAGAAATTAAACCATGTCACAGTAAACCATATCACAGACGCACAGAAACCCTGATAAAAGACAGATCAGAAGTTCAATGTAGAATAGAAAAGAGTTTTAATAAAATGGGATCTATAATAAGCACCTTTGGTTACAGTTATAGGTTAGTAAAGTGTTCTACTGCACAGCACTGCTAATGTGGGCAGAATGGATGCTATAATAAGCTGTTAATATGGTTGCTAGAATAAATGGCATATGTAATGCTTAAGCATGCAATGCGAAACAAGCCTAATAACACACTTACGTTACACTGGAAATGCATGTCTGTATAATGCCTTAAATTTAACTGTGCAGGTCTCTCTAATAGTTAAGCAGGAGCAGTGATGTTACCTCTCGTTGCTAAGAAATATAACATAGCAATTGAGTATCAACGCTATTTTATTAAGGTGAGTTGCAGGACAACGTTGACAACAAGTTTCTATGCTCCTGAATGTTTCTGTGTGTCTGCAGAACAATCTCTCTTTCTCTCTCTCTCTCTCTGTGTGCACTGAAAGTAGTGCATTAATATGGAACGTGATTAAACTGACATGAGCATCAAACAGCTTTAAAACACACCTTCCAGACAATTAGAGTTGAGTATTCAGACAGACCTTGGTTAAAAAAAAAAAAATCATCTTCTGACCAGATGATGTTAAATCTGACACAGAGACACTGAGGAATCATTATAAAGTCCAAATCCAGCGTAGAGGGGTTCAGTGAATGTGGTGTTGAATGTGTGTAAGTGTGTGAGTGTGTGTGTGTCAGAGACACTGTAGAAGGACAGAGAGCTGGCCGACACATCCACATATACTCCTACTCTAGCTGACAAGACTGAAGGGGAAGGAATGTTTGTGCTCTTATTTTTATGCCAGACAGAGTAAATATTATCGCAACAGTAAAGATTCCAGGACTTTTCATTGAGTCCAAACCGACTGTCACTCCCTTCTTTCTTGCTAACTCCTTTATATGACACTGCTACATGACTCCAGCCGCTCCATTCAACCTCCCAGTAACAGCGTCCAGTCAGTCTCTCAACACACAGAACCTGCTCAAAGCGCTTAAATCTCTCTGGATGATCAGGATATGGCTGATGATCTTTCACACATGTTGTTTTTTTCTTCCTTTCAAAGACAATGAGACGAGTGTGTGCTGTGTTTGGATCCAGTGTGAGATCAAAGGC